>JAYGXS010001556.1:0-13291 GCA_036362985.1 Ligula intestinalis
AGAGCTCGAAAGCTCAGGAAAAAATAAATTTTGTTCCAGTGTTCGACGATATGTCTCCTTTACCAATAGAAATTCCTGAAATACGAGTATCTCTCGCATTAGAGAACGTTTTTATTTTTGATTTAAAGTGCATGGAAATGCGGCCGTCATTCTGCAAGAGTGTTTACGTCTGCGGTGAGGGGTTGTTTCAGATAAAATTTGTATAGGCAACGCAGGTTTTTATATGCGGAAAAATGGTCCAAAAGAACACACTGCGCCGACACTAACTTAAAAAAACCGTCCACATTTAATGCTTTGACTGGCTATAAAGTTTGAAGGGCGGCCAACTTGGCGGTCAACTACGGACAGAATAAACAGCAGATGTTATTTGATATCACAAAAGATGCCTTCGGTTCAAACGGCATCCATAAGCACAAAATGGACAAAATTATTTTGCACGATAATGCTACAGTTCATCATTCAATAGAGTTATGAATTTGATCACATGTACAAGTGTAATCTAACTTTTTTGGCTACAGCCAGCCTCTCCGCGTGTGGCTTTCAATGTACTCTATTGATTTTTATTCTTAAAATACATCGGCATTAAGCCGAAAAAGAGTCTTTTCATGGATGAAAAAGTGGATTAAGTTCTCAATGCCCACATTGCACAATTAACTGACGATAAGACAGCAACATCCATGTCTGCTTAACTTACTGCTATTTTGAATGATAATGGACGTTACACGAACTATTAACTGGTATATTTCTACGTAATCTGTATTACTTTACGTTTTTTGAGATCCCCTGCCTAAAAATTATATTTCACCTTGGATCAGTGACTTCTCATATAGCCTTTACCTGAGTTCGCAGATTTTTGAGGAAAATAAATATTTTTGTGCTAGAAAATAGTCATCTGTAAACCAAGCTATGTCTTCTTTTTATTTATAGTTCTTAATTTACTGCTATAATATTTTGGGGGCACGCCGCATGTGACACGACATTTATTGCCTAGTCCGCGACATTTCATGAGATATGCAATTTACTGCACATTTGAACTTCCTCATATCTAGTATATGCCTTGATTTGGATAAAAGGATGCTGTAGAAGAGTAAGTACAGTCTCAAGTGTCCCCAAGTGCGAAGGTGAACGCCAGTATGCACGGGCGATGTATGTGACATAGTTATCAATTTCATCAACCAATGTTGATGACATAGAACAAGCACCATTTTAACAAAAAAATTGTTTTAGCATGAAGGTACCCCATGGCCGCAAAATAATTATTAATTTATAACGCGTCAATACTATAGAGGCTGGGTTGTGCTATAGAGGAAAATCCTATTCCAATGCGCATTCCTATCAAAAGCCCCGATTGAAGCAGCCCTAACGACATCCAGAGTTAAAAAATTTCAATCTTCTTCCACTTTCTTATAGAAGAAAAACCATCATGTTTCCGGCCTGGGACTAGTCACACGAAAATTGCATAAACTGCCTGTCAAGCTCCCGGTTATTGTTTACTCAAAAAAGTCTACATTTATAAGACAGAAGTCTTACGCAAGCATGATACGGCACGTTCGTTTCAGGTTGCCTTGTACCAGGCTGCAACTCGGCCAAACAAATTAAGACTGCACACATCTCTTTAATATGGTAATGAGCGTAAGCCAGTCAAATTGTGACTACTCACCTCTGAACCTTCTACAGAAACATGCAGTCTTTTGCAGCCAAGAGTTTCCACGTTTTGAATGGCGAAATCCAGTTGCAACAGCAGCAAGATTTGAAAGACTTTATCAAAGCGGACTTCACCAAAGTTAGCAAAAGCCCACTTGCCAATGTACAGAACTGAGATCGCAAACTTGATTGCTTTTTAAAATTGCAGTGGGGGTATGTAGTGAACAGCTACTGATCACTAACCGGCAAAGATTCCTCTTATGGAACAGATTAGTAACAAGAAACCCTTGGCTGCGGTATCATGTGACCGGTGGTTTTAGAGGTCTTGGTGGGTACATAAAGCGTGCGAAAAGGTAATTAACATAGTTGATTGAATAAAAGTAGCAAACGATAGCAAGAATGATTTAAATGACCTAATGTTTGGCAAAAAGTGCGATAATTAAAATAAAAAGTGTAACCAATGCAACCAATTTTGGAGATTAAACTTAAACCTTAAAAGGTAGACTTTTTGCCCCTTTCTTAATCCGAAAAGCAACCGTATATCGCTACTACAACAAAACTTTAAAAAATTAAGATACGCCTGAGTAAACTAGCCTAAAAAGTAATCTAAACTAAAAAACAACTATAAAAACTAAGTTACAAGTTAAAACCTTCACTAAAAGAACACTAAAAATCAAATTAAGTTTAGAAAAGTTATATAAACTAAAGTAAACTAAATAAACTGAATTCTAAGCCAAAACTGATAGAACTACATGGTAAACGGAAGTAAACCTCAACCTTAAGGAAATTAAACAAAAGTGGTTGAACCAAAAACGCAAACTAAACTATTAAAAATAAAAGAAACCGTTCGCTAGAAAAGTACTGCAATCTACGATTATATGAAATAGTGCAATTCTGCATGCTAACTATAATAAAATAGTAGGTAGTTACGGATAATAAGCTAGCAGGAATCCTTACCCTACCCAAATTCAAGGTCCGTTTGCCTTGATTTTCACTCTCGAGCTTCAGCAGCAAGCCCTCAGCGGTTACTGTTGTGGGTGGATGAGTATTGCCCGTAACGATAAAGTACGGTGGAATTGCCATTTCTGGCTCATTAGCCATAATCAGCCAACCATGCCCAATCTCGGGTGGTAAAACGCCCACGGCTCGAACACGCGACCATGTGGTTAGAAGTCCAAAGTTTTAATCATCGAACCCAGGGCTCGTTTTTTTGCACGTTTGTATCGAGAATATTGACACTAGTTTACCAAATTGTCGAAAGTTCGTTGAGTGATAAGTGAGTGCTTATGAACTTTCTGGCATCAGGAAGAGGTAAAATAAGGACAACGTATACATTTGTGCTTTGTTTGTGCAGCCAGATATACAGTAGAAATTAGTATTATAATAGTTAGAGTATGCCACATCCCCGGCTATTTGACATTTTAAAATAATAGCTAGCACTCTTTCGAAAAAAAATGATGTAGAAAGAAATTAGCAGTGAAAAAATTCCCAGGCTGTAGGTAGGAGCACTAATAAGCAAGTCACAAATCCTAAAAAAGCTCCAGGACACAAACATTGCCTAGCGAAAATATATGGAGTAGAATTATGAAATGTTACTTCACAGTGGAATAAAAATCCCTGATAGTTGATTTGAGGAATTTTAAACAAAAAAGGAGGAACCCATCTAGGATGTCAATATTTCGCAATGAAATTTGAACATTTAGAGGGACGAAGGGGCCTGCAAAGGCCGTCTATACAAGACGACAAGATGACTATGATTAAAAAGTGGATAATATCCCAAGGACCCCCTCAAATACCTTGAGGACCCTTTTTATCTCAAAAATGTTGCTTTTTGGGAAAGAAACACACAATAATGACTTTATATCTTCCAAAGTTTACGATTACGTGATTGAGATTTGAATTTCACTAACGCAGACAACAAATTTACAGTGGAAGATTAACCCCAAGAAAAGCATTTTTGTAAACAGAAGAATGAAGACATTTAGACAGGGAAAAATCAGGTGATCAAAGGAATATGGAGTAATTACCAACGACACACAGTTGATCTGTTGCATGAAGAAATGTAGCCTGTAAGAAATTGGGGTTAAAGGTAGCGTTACAGAGGACGCAGAAGTCGACTTCGAGTCCTCTTACCCATAGAAATTTGACTTATTAACTAATAGTTCTTTGTGGATGCAGAACAGGAAACTTTTCTTTGAGAAAAAGCTCTCTGAAAATTTTAAATCTTACTGCTGTCAGAGGCGTTCATCAGACAAACGGAAGGGAAACAATATTCTAGGATGGTAAGATCGAACATGGAGTACACTTTTAAGTTTATTTTCGGAGGGGAGAAATTGTATTTGTAAATAATCCATGTATCGCTGCAGCCTTTGTAGAAATGTCATCTGCATGAGGCGATAATGCATGAGGGCGTAATTATATTTAAAACATGGAACGTTTGTAGTGTGGTAGCGTATAGGGCTATGTTTGAGTGAGGGAGCTGTCGGTGCAAGCGCTCTAGCCGGGATTACAGACGTCGCAAGTGGGCTCATGACAAAGTAAAATGCAACAGAACGGAACGGTGTGAGATCTCGACAAACAAAACATTTGTTAATTGTAAGTAGTGAAAAATTCCATCTGTTTGAGCAAAGAGCAAGTCAACCTCGATTGGTGAAAAAAGTAACTCAGATAGGAGGATTCTTGCTACATGAACAGAGGCGTTAAGCTTCCGCTATTTTGTAGCTGAATCACACAAGTCTCTATAAGGTCACGGGTATTTCCATTCCTGTTGATTTATTGATACTTTATATGGTTAAAATAAAGCTGTTTTACTGCCTTAGAAAATTATTACCCTAGAATCCTCTCTTACAAGATGGGTGGTGTTATTAAAATTGTGTTTTTGTTTATTATTTCGTTTATTAGTTTACATTTAGTGTAAGTGTGGTTTAGTTTTAAGTTTATTATACAGTAGATGTTAAAGTATATTTATCTAACTTAAGTGATCTCTAATTAAACTTAAAACTAAACTAATGTAAAAACCAAACTAAAATAAAATTAATAGAACTTAAAATAACCACAAGGCTAAGGACAAGCGCTATCTAAATTGACAGACCAACTTCATTTTTTGCCCTTTATTTATCATAAATGCACTTGCGGCAACAATTGTTGCAATATAAGACTCACGTCCGCACTCTTAAGCATTAAGTAGGAAAGTTTTGTATTGCCACGTAAAATCGAATAACAGAAAACGAATTCAGATGTGGTTCACTTAAAAATACTTCCATAAGCTGCAGTAATCAGTAGCTACAGTGCAACTGGTATCCATAAGCCGAAGAATATGGGCATCCATTTACACCAATAAAAGCTGAAATACTTTGGCTTTACCCGGCAGAACAATCCTCCTGTCCGACTTCGTCTAATGCTGCCTAATGATCCCTGATTGCCCATACCGGTGGACGAAACTGAAATATAAAGGGTCATTGTTCGGTCCAAAGGGTTTCATCTGTCTTAACTATTGATGTAAAGTGGGTGTAGGCAGCAGAGTTTTTTGGTACCAACAAATTTCGTGAGGTCCTTTCAACTGCAAACCATCTTTGCGTAACAAAGATAACAAATGGAAGCACATAACAAATTTAATTTACACATAAACCAATATATGACAGTTTACTCGCAGTGTGTTAGTTGAGGTTTACGGCCAATGCCTTTGAAAACCCAATTGTTTATATGCCGGTACGTCGTATGCATTTTTACACACACGCTTAAAATGCTATTCACAAACTATCAGTAGCATCGGTTTTCAATCTAACACTTATGTTGAGTGTGTGTGTGTGTATTATTTTGAGTTCATACTTTCGAGGGACAAGAGAAAACACATAAAGGTGATCAAACGTACTTTCAAGAGACGAAGGGACTTTGCCTCTGGGACCGAGTGCGGGAGTCTAGTCCGCAGTTCGTTGTGTATAGAATTCAGAATGAAGATTAAGCTTGCATAATATTGAGCGCAGCACGGAAATAAGACGAGAGGTGCCACTTAAACATGTCTTCAAAGTGCAATCTTTTCTCAAGTCCATGTATTATGTTGTAAACTAAGAGAAAATCCTGTATTTTCTTCCTGCAATACAGACGAAATCAATTTAATTAGTAATTAGTAAGTCTTTAACTGTAAAAGTAGTTCTCTTTAGACCTTTTATTAGCTTTGTCGCACACTGCTACACTTTTAAGCGACAGGGTTTGTCTTTTGTGAGCCATGGCCGCCTCGCTTGTATGAAATATGCTAAGGAAGGTCGAACGAAGATTCCAAAGACTGTGCTTGTCAAACGCTACAAACACAGCAGCAGGTCTGCTCGTTGGCTCTTAAATTCCAACGTTAGTAAGTGTGTGATTTTAAGGCTCCGTACTAGACGGATCAATGAATAGGATGATCACCTCCAGTACTTCCTCGATGGTCTCCTCCTTTCAAGTGCTGACGAACAAAACGACCTCAGTGTTCTAATAAACTCTTCGCTTAAACTATATTCGCAGTGTCTAAAGGCAGCTAAACACGCGACACAGGTGCTGTTTGCGATTAGATGGGGATTTGTCCACATCGACGAGGAAGTCTTCAACGTTTGTTTGGTCCAAATTTGAGTATGCAGTTCAAGCCTGGCGTCCGTGCCTTATGAAAAATTATCTGCAGTTGGAACGAGTGCAGTCGAGGGCTAGGAAGATGGTCAAGAATCTTGTTCAGCTGCCTTACGAAGACAGATTGCCTGAACTTGATTATTTCCTGTCAGTTACAGGAAACTCCACGGTGACCTCATCCAAATCTACCGAAGTGCCAGAGACCGTGATTGCGCCCTAGAATTTGACGAAATCTTCGAATTGGCTTGACCGAATCATCTGCGGGGTCATCCCTTTTAACTGCAGAGGAAGCTGGCCCATACGAACGCTCGAACGAACGCCTTCTCGCAGAGGGTCATTGGAGCGTGAAACGGACTCCCTGACGAGGTGGTCCCCAGTTACTGTTATGACTTCAAGGAAAGGCGTCCATTGGGAAAATTAGTAAATTTGTTCGGTACATTTTCGACACTGGATCCCCAGATCGTCGTCAGACATGCGAAAATGTGCAATGAACAGCCTGAACTGTTCGTTGCACATTGGCGAAAATTCACTCAATAAACAACATGTTTTCCTAAAGAACTTCTTCTACCGAAATTTACTAATTTTCTCAAAGGAAACCTTTCCTTGAAATTACATTTCTTGGGATACCTGCCTTCCAGTTTATACGAAACTTTTACAACTTTTAAGGGCAAGCGTATTTCTCATTTGCTAAGAGACCGTGACATATATAATGAACATAATGTCAGTAGCAGCATTTTGCAACTGGCCGAAATCTATCGCTGATATTAAGCCTACATTTGTGTTATGCAATATTGTTAAGATTGAACTCTTTTGCAATTTTTGTATATGAATATCGAGCTCAAGGGCGAAAATTTTCTTCCCTTAGTAAAGTGACTTAAAGTGATATCCCTTTGGTAGTGTGCGGTACTTTCATGCCATTTTTTGCGGTCGCGACGCATGGCAATGATGATTTTAGATTGTTTCGTATCCAAACACTGAGGTCTTTCTGCGAAGATGCTATGGGGATTTGAATGTCCTCCAGATAATATGTTTTCATGCTCTCAGCTGCAGGGAAGTTTTTGGACACATGTGAAGGACGGCACATGGTTGCAAATTGAAATCTGGGAAATATCTTTCCGACCACGTTTGCAGGCCGCACATAGTATTTTGAAGAGCTTTTCGGTCATTCGGGCCCTAAATAACTTGCCAAAGCTTAAAGTCGTCAGAGCTTATGATCTTGCCCCATTTCAATCCTTGAACATAAAGCATGATGAGTTAAAGACCGAAAATAAAGCTTTGAGGGGCAACATTAACTTATGTAGGCCTAATCAGTGATCCCTAGTACCTGCATGTTTTCCTATGAAAACGGTGGTTGTAGGGTTTTATGGGACACGCAGTGGAATATAATTTAATAAATGCTAAATACAGTTTTATTTTGCTGTATTCAGAAGTGTTGTTGATTTATATCTGTAGATTTTCCTAATTTGTATTATCGTTTAACTCTTTGCGGAAAAATTCAATTATAAAATTGCAGGTTTCTTGAATCTCCCAAACAATTAAAATGGCGGTTAGGAGGTCGTCTACTTCAACTTAGCTGAGGTCCAACCTTCGGTTCTGGAGTAAGATTAGTATAGCCCGCGGCGCGAAGCGCCGCGCACACCTTCAATTTACATGCGGAACAACTTACTCCCAGCAGCCGCTGGAAGCAAATTCGACTACATTTTTTTAATTTAAACTAACTGCCAACAATTTTATTCTCTGCGTCTCCAATTTCCCCTCCCAGCAAAACTCTATAACCACTGTTTTTGCAGGACAAAATGCTGGAACTAGGGTATATGAGTGGGCCTAAATAAGCTACTTTTGCCCTTTGAGGAAGGCTTAAACCCACGTTCACACTGTCCGATTTACCCACTCAGACACAATCGCGTTGTTTTTGACCAACCAACAATTTCCTTATCAAATTGAAAAGTTTGCTTATAATGCCAAGGGCGCACAGCTTATGTAAAAGACTTTGATAAGGCACGTTGGCTGGGTTTGCGATTACTAGAATACTTACAGATTGACCACATTGTCTAACTGTTTGCATAAGTCGCGTTTCTTTCATCGTAGATAGGCTGCTTCTATACAGCCCAGTGTCCGATTTGTCCGCGTGTTAACAATTAATCCAAAAAAATCTTTTGTTTTCAACATACTGAGCACTTTTAGCCGATTTTTTGTAACCGAGAACCGTGGTACTCATGGTACACGTTGATTCAGGCACCTGCACCTGCACTTGCAAATACAAGTACATTTACTGTAAGCGAGGGCAATTGGCAGCCAACACCACTAAACATTTGCCTTACTGGCTTCTCAATCAAGAAACAGAGTACGATGGTCCTCAATTACAAAAAGTCCGCTAAACGGTGGTCAGGTTGTTGCCCAATGTACTTGCATTATTTAGTGTACATGCACTCAGGTGCGTTTTTTTACTATGTACCCAGGAATACAAAAGCTTAATATTTTATTTCAAGGGAACTGATTTATACTACTGCAGTGTTGTGCAATATCGATAGTTTTGGAACTGCCTGTCCCTTGATCATGGTAAAGGAAAAACTCACAAGCATAGTACTTCGCGTTATTTGTTTAAGAAGAAATGGAAGAGACTAAACCCTTTGTTGAAACCCTGTCGTTCGTTACCTGTCTGGCCGAGGGTTTACAGAGAGCGAGCTACGCTCTTATTTGATATAAGTGTTATAAGATTTTCAGCAAAAAACGGCCTTCATTCACTATGAATAAAATAAAGCAAGCAAACCACCCAATATCGGATATTAACAAGCGATGCGTGATGGAAAAAGGCTGCAATTGCGAAGATCGTGGAGAAATTTCATTGCTTATGTCACAAAATGTACTTCCAATAGAACTTCTTTCTTCCTACTCTCCACACAATAACTGCGTTTTGGATTATGAGGGAGTTCTGGGCCATTCAGGTCACCGAATTTCGTATTTACTGTGCAAGGTGTGACAATCAAACAGTTATTGAGTCTAGAAATACATAAATTTGTCACCGTCTTAGCGAACACCATGGGAACAAATATGGTACCGTCGATCGACCGTTACGGCCGCGGGCGAATTTGATCCGACCTGTATGCTTTGGATTATCATCGGCGATCGGCATGAACAAAACTAAAAGCGCAGCCTTTACTTGAGTTTGCATACAGAACTCGTATTGCTTTCAGTGTACACATGTAGTGAGCTAAATCTGAGTCCGATGCTCAACCTCTTCCAATTGCTTGCTCCTACATACCAGTGCCTCAATCCATTCTGGTCAATCACCTCCTTGGGGCTGACTCCCACATGACTTCACTGTAGACGGAACCAGGCCTGAAGATCGCAGAGACCAAAACGTAACCAACAGAAAACCGAGTCCGTACCTCACTGGCTAGTCCGTTGAACTTAATGCCGAAAACAGTCAGAGGGATCACCGGTTTGAAATGCACGTGCCTCCAAGCCTGGGATTGACGATGAGTACTAAGTCAGAAATAGCCATCCCATCATAAGCACGAAAGCTTGCACTGAATAACATGGCTTATTAAACTCATGGACGCATATAATGACCTTAGAACGGACTGCTTGATTTTTGTTTTGCAATGTAGGACGGTTGTCGGTGTTCACGGTACCAGAAATAAACCTACAGTTTTTTGAAATAGAGGCCATTTTTGGACATTTATCCAAGTCATATGCGCACATTAGAATCCTAGAACAACTATATTTTGTGAAAATGCGGATATGTTACTCAACGTTTACCAGAAAGAGCCCCCGATATTATGTAAATATATTGCCAATAGAAGCAATGATGTGAGTCCCGTGGCATAAATGAAAAGAAAGAGCGATCACAGGAACAATAATTGTATTTTTCCTGACGTTCATAAAACAGACACGTTTTAGTCGTCGGAAGTTGGTGTTGTACCAGACCACACAATACTTATAGGTAGGTGACAAACAGAGTTAATGGGGGATTTGAGTAGCAGAAAGGGATTGTTAGTTTTGCAAAAAGGGGCTTGTGGCGGTTAGAGCCCATCAATCATCGTGCCCCGTGATGAGATGATAAACGTGACCAGTCAATGCCGACCATCGGGTGTCTCTTCTTCATCCGTTTGCAGCTGTCTTCCATTCAGGGGATCCTGAGGTGCGAGAGGATTTCTCAATTTGTCTGTACGTGATGGAGATAACGTTAGGTTCCGTCCGTCGGGTGTGTTCTTCGTGCAGTTACAGCTGCTAACAGTACCCGCATCGGTCTCAGCTTTCATCCCAGGCTGGTGTTCTTGTTTAAGTGTCTCCAATATCAGGAAAAATAAAATAAGTGCTCGCAAAATCGCCCCTTCTTCTCATATATACGTTAACTTGTTGCATTACACTTCCGTTCTCGGTGGTCAGCTTTAGCATGCCGTAAATAATCGGCCTGTCATAAAGTCTTTTTTATTTGATGTATTTCGATAAAAAAAGCCATTATTTAGCCAACAACTGTGCATTACGAAGCAAAGGTATGGCGTATTTGGCGAACGGTCCTTTACTTATCGCAGTATTTTTTCATGGATTCGGTATAGGTGCCTTGCTCATGACCCTGTGTCTAAAAGTTAGCGAACTATAGCAGTGTTTTAAGATGCACCAGAGAACGACATACACAAATGGCTTGTCCAAAAGAATGCAAGAACACCTCCCGCAATGGCTCAGGAAAGGTGGAGTCAGTACCACCAGGACAATCAACAACTCTATTCTAGCGCATATGATGGATTCCGGACACCAGGTGGACCCCAACGAAGCCTTCAGGGTGACAGACAGGGTCTCACCAAACTACCCTAAGTAATTGGGTCAGCGACTGCTAGCAACAGCAGAAGCCAATGCTATCCGGTTGAGGAAGCCGATTCTGTGGCCAGCGGCCACCTTGCTACCGGCATTTTTTCCCCGAGCTTCCTCTTTCCCTTTCCTCTCCTCATCTCCCTAATTGCCGCTTAATTAGCCGCTTGTTACCACCCCAAACCCCTCCCCTATCCTCTGGACTAATTTGCTTGTTACTTTGACCATAATATTAACCTTTTACACTTCACGCCCCCCACCTCCCATATAAATGTAATGGCCTGACGAGAATTTATTGAAATTACACGTATGCTCGCCAATTCCTCTTCGGATAGATATTATTGATGATTATTTGACTTTATGGGATTTAGTTATTGGCCTTTTGGTCCTTAATTAAAGTAAAATTATGCATATTAAGGTCGTAGATGGGATAAAAACAGTGCCCAATACACATTGTCAAAGTATTCGAAATTTAATTCAGTTATAAAATGGATGAAATTCGGATAACGGATGAGAGTTACAATCAGGAATGTATAACGGGAAATATCAGCATTATGCTGTTGGGTACAGTCAGGTAAGAATCTTTCTTTTGTAGTTAGTTTATTCACTTTTTGTATGCTCTTATATTTACAATTTCTTTGATTCCATTTGCAAACCCAGAAATATCATCTGAACTGAAACTCGGCCCAAAACATAATACCAAACGAACTCCTAAAATCTGTCACTATTGCCCAATTATTTAAAACTACCCTCAATAAATTTCTATCTTGTTCTCAGATTGTTATATTTTGTACCCTAAATCCGACATAATCGACACTAAAAGCTCCATATTGGCCCAGAATTGGATAAAAAGCAATTAATAAAATGAAAAAAGTGGCGAGTAATTATGGATGTTTATTCCGGAGATAAGTGTAAAAGCCTTTTGTCCAGTCATCAAGGCAAATTAACCTACCGAACGTTATTCCTAAAATGCATATAATTTAGGTTTGGTTCCCTAAATTTCCCTGTGCGGCCGTTAGGTGGAATTTCGTAAATATGTCGACAATCGTCACGAAACAAGTCGTTACAAAGGTAACTGCATATCCATATGTGACCTGTAGTGAAAATGCGGGCATTTGAGAGGTAAAAAAGCTTACCGGAACTGATTTAAGTATTTTTTATCTTTTTTTAATTTCCTTAGAAATAAATTTCTAACTCGGAGTAGATTTGAGCACATATACAGTGTTTTATCGTGTTCCTGTGTCTTTTCATCTCATTAATTCCCTCAAATTACGCCAGGATTAAGCCAAGTGTTTTAAAGGAGCGATTCGCAAGCTTCTGCGACCCAAGTGAATGTTGGAACTTCGGTTACGTTTGTGTAAAATAACTACCTAAATCTTACTATTTGGAATGGTCATATTAATTAGTAATAATCTGCGACTTGTGGAGTAAGAAATTATTTGAAAAAAGCTGCCAGATGGACTATCGACAGCTCTCTTCAGAGAATTGTTCATTAAGTTTAGATGTAATAATCCTGTTGTATCTACGGTATATTTTATTATCATAATATGCAATCGAGTTCGTCAGAAAAACTATAGAAGCTGCGTTTGAATCCGTTTGGCACATATACCTGTGATGGCATAGTAACTGCATAGAGAAAACTTGATTAAAAAATCCCTTTCAAGGGTTGAATAATTAGGGATGCCTTACTTCACTCAACCTTCTATCTGAATCCACGTTATCTCCTGATATCTTGGCAGCCTACGCACAGTCGCTTTTTATTCTTTTTTGCAGCTACAGTAGATTGCATATCTGATGAAATGTTGGAGGTTGGGGGACTTAACACATACATGAGATTAATTATTAATATTATTGGGTTGACGTGAGGCGCAAAATTATATTTGATAGAATTTACTTCCGTTCAGATCAGTATACTGAAAAAAAGATTTAAAAATGGGTGAAATTCAGCATTAGTTGATAACCGCGAAATTTTCTATGATATTAGACGTTTGTTAGTGAATGTTGCACTAAAATAGAACACTCATAAAGAGCAGGAACTTTTTAGTTAGATCTGTTCACAAAACGGAAAAATTTGTTTTCCATCCTTGAAATTGAGGTTAGTGTTATTATGAGATAATGCACTATTTTTTGTAAAAAAATAGCAAAGAAGTTTAAAAAATTCGATTTTGCTAATTTTACAAGGCTTATGTCGTGAAATTGAGTAATAAATATTTAAAAACTGTTTCTTGCTAAAACC
>JAYGXS010001557.1:0-13290 GCA_036362985.1 Ligula intestinalis
ACCGGCCTTGTATGAAGGATGGCAAATGTAACAAAAATATCCCAAGCAATACCTTGATGCCACTCAGTCTGATTGAGGTGTTAACTCCTTGTACAGTAGAACACAACCAGATATTGGTGAATTCGAAGCTGTTGTCAATAAAAGGCGGAGCGTTGGTGTGATAATTGATAACCGTTGGATTGTCTTGTATTGTCCAATTCTGTCAAAAGTATTTAACGCCCACATCAATGTTGAGCTCTGCAGCTCTGCGAAATCCATCAAGTTCGTCACACTAACGCTTCTGAATAAACGAAATTTTCCGTAAGCCCATTAGGAGCCAAGACATACAAAGTGTTTTTGGAGCCAACTCGAGATATCACAACGTAGAGTAGACCGTGGGAAAAAGCACGACTGTTCCAGGTGGATTTCAGCCCCCTTGAAGGATTGTCTTTGGGACTTGCTGGTGGGCAAAGCAACGTTAACCTTCACTGGAGATTGAAGTCGTTGGAAATTGAATAGTGTATTAGATGGCGTGATAAGAATGCGGGGGATATAAACAGCTACCTTTTTTGCACAATTGGTCATAATTGTGGCCCCTATCAGGTATGATATTAGCCACTTGACAGTAAGCCCATTGCCATTTTTCAGCCGTGTTTCATCAAAATTTTTCATCTGCATTATTGGTGCACCAACCTTCCGAATCAATTCGTGTGATGGAGCGCCGGATCTTACCAAGCTGTTCAGGACTTCTACTGGATAAATAACACAGTCAGAAGGGTCAACCGTTGTACTAAATGTATTGGACAGTTTTTCTTCACACGGAAAAAAAAGGCTAATTCTGTCATTGATTGAAATGAAAAATGTGCTTTTAGGAACCCAAATGTTTTTTAACTTAGGAATCTTTAACTTTTACTTACTGTCCCTTGGTCCTGCTAAACAAGGTTCTCCGCCGTCCCAGGAGATCAAATATGACTTTGGCCTTGTGTATGTCATACTTTTCATGAAAAATTACTATGAAATTTGAGAAGATTAATAAAAGGCAGCAAAACTTAGGCAAAGCCGGGCTTCTGCGCTTATTGATAAATAAAAAAAGAATATTTTATTATGTTTAAGCGCCCCCAGTAGACTTCCAAAATCGAATAATTCTGATAAAAATTAATGACAATGTGCGCAATGAAACCTTTAACAGCTACTTTATACACCGATTAGTAAAGTTTAGCAACGGTTTTCACGCGTGTTGGCAAGACTTCCGTTTAAAAAATCGTGCGTTCTGTTTAGAAAATGAAAGGAGGTATAGGGAATAAACTACATTGGACAAAAACAGCCGGTGATTTCAATGGACCTCCCATATTTAAAACTGCAAAAGAAGCTTATGTAGTTTCACTCATATACCCCTCGTTCCAGCATTTTGTTCCACGAAACCAGTGGTTATAGAGTTTGGGGGGTGGGGAAATTGGACAAGCAGTGAAGGAAAATTTTAAAATTAAGTGTTAAGTGAAAATATGTAGTTGAATTTGTTTATCGCAGCTGCTAGGAGTAAGTTGTACTGCATGGCATTTCAAGAAGTGCGGGGCGCTTTGCGCCGCAGGCTATAGTAGCATAACTGCAAATTGGCAAGTTGGACCTCAGGTTAGTTGAAAAAAGACAACCTTATTACCAATAATTCTATTTTTCGGGAATTTCAAGGAAACTGCAATTTGCTTGTCGAGTTTTTTTGCTGACCTTCATAAGTTCATCCACATATTCTTAAGATTTATATCTATTATCACAAGCGAACGAAGAGCCGGTTAAGCTGACATATTTTGTCTACCAAAATACTCATAATTGGTGTAAAACCTGATCGCTCTCTGACAAAACAAGGCTCACAATGTCAGAATTTTAAATCCGTTCTAAGTCTCTTTGGAAATTCATAAGTGAATGCGGGTGGATATAAAAAAATATTTCATTTTATTTCAGGAACTCCTCCCATGTTTTATTTGAAAAATGATTTGGCAAACGTATCTTTTCAGCAACTCTTTATCAGACAAGAACATTTACAGGGATAATGAAAATTGTACAGCTGGACACGGTTTAAATGTGGAATATGATAACTACTCATCGTTAAGTTTATATATTAATTCTATAGAACTCATATGTGGTGTTGAACGCAGACCGTAAAGATTGCAAATCGGCTTTTTAACAAATGACAGCATTATCATGGACGGTTAAACTTTTGAGGGTCATTAGTATGTATTTTTCTGCAGTCACTGTGAAAGAGGAAATAACGAAGAAATTTATAGGGGAAAACCAGTAAAAATGCATAATGGCAGACAAAGACGACTTGTACACTGATGAAAAAGAGGCAGACATCGCCGATTTTTAGAACTCTCAACGCAGGACTTATTTTAGCGGCCAGGACACTAAACACCTAGGAAAACTCGACAGATATATGCAAATTTAATCACATTATTTAATCTCAATCAATGGAGTTTATTCTGCAAAAGCTTCTGATTAAGGAAAATCACCAATTTAGTTAGGTTTATTAAGAGAAATGTGCATTTATTTTGGTAAATTTGAGAGTTGTCTCATATTGAAGCAATTTCCTATGCTATTACGCATGGCACAATCAAACTTAATATAAATGTGCATAACACTATGGAAAAACTCCAAAATAAGTGGAGTGGTATAAAAGGTATGTCTTTGAGAACTTAAAAATGTCGTCCGAAATTGTTCGGATGCAAAGGAAGCCAAGTTGAAGGGATCGCATTTATTTTTAGAAATAAGGACCGATTTATGTTTCAAAAAATATATTTAGCTAGCCTGTGGAGTTTCTTCGCAAAAATTGAAATAACAACATATCTTCATTGCATGTAATTTTACCGCATCGCCCTACTTAGCAAATAAGCGAAATTTCCGCATTAAGTGTCAAGAAGGTTATCTTAAGAAGGCCTTATTTAATGCAAAGCATGAAGGCTAATGCACGTTTGTAAATTATATGTTGCGCTTATGCGTTATTTAGAAACGGAGCATAGAGAAGACTACTAATTGATTTCAAAAATGGCCATATTTATGGCTACCATTTTTTGCATTCGGAAGCCTAAAGCAGCTCCTGGAGAAGCCACTGAATGTGCAGGAAATGATTCAAATGACGATATTAAATAAATAGTTGTCCATTAATGGTAATCCATCCAAACTTGTTTGACCAAAGAAAAGTGCTTTTTATATACAAAAATTACTAGGTAAAATTTTCGGATTATTTCTACGTATTTTTACGTCTCCAGAACTTGGAGATTATCGGAAAAATTTTACTTTTTATTTAAAAGAATAAGTACCTTCGAAACTTTTGTAAAGTTTTAAATGTGCTTAATGCTGTTCATTCTAAATTTTCCTAAATGCGTCCACAGCGGTATGCAGGTAATGATTAAACGTTTAAAAAGTAAGAAAAATTGCACGGTTTTCAGCGTGCACTGTATGTGCCCACTAGTCTGAGTGCGAAGCAGACTAGAAGAAAGTATTAAGCAGGGATTTTGAAATTATGGAAGTCTATAATTCCAGAGAAATCATATTGATTAATCATAAGGAAACGTTAATTTTAAAGAAGATTGCATATCTGATGAAATGTGAATATAAAAAAAATTGATTGGGTGATTGAACACACAGTTGACGTAATGTGCAAAGTGCTGTTCACTAGAATAGATTTCAGTTCAGATCAATATGCTACAACAAAGGCTGAGTCGCTCTTGTTAACAAAGATATTTGCTGCACCATCGCCTCAGAGATATCGTTTACATTTGTGTATCTGGGAAGTTTTCTACAATCTCCCCCTTTCTAGTGCCGACTTATATCTGAATACCTTCACATGAAGAATGAAGGCTTGTGTGACCCAGTTCTGCAGAGAAAAATAATTTCACCGTTGTCTGGATTCGAACGCACAATCTCACTCCAACGGAAGAATAAAAGTTCCTCCGTCTGCCGGATTCGAACCACGGACCTCTCTTCAGAAACGCGGACGCCTCACCGACTGGGCTATCTAGGCACACGTAATCGTTATCAAATTCAATTATGTAGTACGAAAAAGAAGTTGACAGGGATTTAAGATGCCTTTACAGTCTGCTATGAACAGATGGTAACAGGCTCTGTTGAATCGATATTAATTACAGTTTTTGACGGCACCAAAGATGTGCTTTACAAATAAACCTTATAAGTTTTAAGTTAAGTGGATTTCAGGAATCCTAAAAAACAAAGGTCAGCTTACTCGTACCAGGCACTGACGAATGTTGGTGCGTGGGTTATGATGAAATACGCAAACTAGTCCCTACACTGCAGAACAATGCAAATCGGCTCAGTGGTATCGTTTGGATCCTTTATGGGCACAGCCAAATCGATATGTGTGGGAGCAAAGAATTTACCAAAAAGGCAAACAAAGGATTTTATATGAAGAAATATACCGTCGTCGGAAGCCCAATGTGGCCCATGAAGAGGGAAATGATTATTTCACCAGAACAAGCTCCAAGGAGCGGTGAGTCCCATTTGGCCAAAAGAGTTGGTACTTAGGGGGTCGTTTTCAACCCAACATCTTCACAAGGCCAAAACTGACACCTGATTGTGTAACTTTGGCTCCTTGTTAAGTCAGTTCGTATAGAGTGCTCGAGAAAAAAAAACGGTAGTGGGTGCACTTGAAAGTCTCTAAACCTTAGTAAAAATTAAAAAGGGGGCCAGTACGAAGCCATTACAGCACATAGTAACGTTGGCTTCAAAACTGTTTGCTCTAAACAAAGCGATCCTAAACACTAGCCATCTATTAGCAGCATTATCGAGGCAACTAACCACACGTGCGCAGACGGGCATCTTCAACACTTGCCAGTAACCTGGAAGCGTCATATCCTGATAGGAGGTGTTCATGAGTCTACAGCAAACTCATCAACGAAACGGTGGATACATTACATGAATTTCATTCCTTATTACGTTGACGGCGTCCTGTAGGGTATGAGATATATCACAGTACCGAAAGCTTTTTGATAATCAGTATCAAATCTTAAGTCGATACCGATTAGCGAAAGAGCATTAATTTTTCGCATATGTTAACATATTGCTTAACCTGTGACGTGTACTGTATAATTCAAAGCAAATAGGCCTGTCCAGGTTTAATCAATTGTCCGCTAGTTCTAAATGAGCTTATGAACTTGTGAGAGAAAGAATAAAACAAAGTGCATATGAAAAAACAACAACACCCTCAAACGCTGGAAGAACTGTTCAGTAATATGACAAATACTCTGACATCTAAGTTTAGTAGAATGAAATCAATCATAAATAATATAAACTGTAGTTCGATACATTGGAGAATGAGTAGGTAGACGTAAACCGACCAGATACAGGGCCTGCATCTAATCAGTAAACGCCTATCTACTAATGTATAGTCCCGACCACCAACCGTCAAGACGTTGGAGTTGTTCACAACCCGGCCATCCCAATCATCACCGTTGCACCGCTCCCGAGCCCTGCCGCAACGTCCGGCCGTCTATTCGAGCACTCCACAAGGAAGCTGTTGCCTCGTCTCTCGCGGATCTACCTGTTGATAGCTCTGCCACCAAGACAGGCTTCCAGCGTCTCCACCAGAGAGTCGTTGTCGAGGAGAAACGAGGTGACCGTCCCCCGGTCCTTTTGGGTGGCTATCCGCCTCCGATCGCGGCCTCGGAACGACATCTCCCGAGGGTTACTCGCTGTACTCTGGCGCAGCTACGCAGTGGCCACTATATGCTCCTTCGGCAGTACCAGCACCGGCTCGACCCATCCATACCCGACTGCTGTCCCGACTGCGGCGTCTCGCCGCATGACTGCCGTCATCTGTTCGCCTGCAGTTCTCGGCCAGGCACCCTCCTCACTCCCACGGACCTGTGGCTCAAGCCGGTCGAGGTCGCGGCTTTTCGCCGTCTCCCAACTACTCCCAGTTTGGGTTCTGGCAGGGATTCCTGATCCAACTATGGGCTACGACACACACACGTTGAGCCCGACAGCTCGATGATAGGGCGTTCGTCCCTGACCTGAGAGAGGAGGCTGCGATAGTCGAGGGTGGTGGCAGTTTCCGCTGCTGAACTTGAGTAGAGTATACCCAGCCGATGCCACTTTATAAGGTAGAAATGGCCTTACCAAATTCACTTTAGTTTTACCGTTAAATTCCCTTAAGCAATATAAGATAATTATTTTGAGGTAACGCATCAAAGTTTGGTATTTCCGAGACCTTCCTCAAGCGTAATCCTAGGCACAGTCTTCTCCTAATTGCCGGTTTTTTCCATCGACTGATCTCAAATTCTGACACTTAACCCAATAATCTGAAAAATGTACTCTCTCCTATAGAAGGCCTACAGGCTGTTTGGTTTTAAGAATAGGCTGACTGAGCAGCTGCAGCCAAACAGGGCGACATTGTTAGTCCAAAATCCCGTTGCATCAATTTCTTGATATTAGCACCCCCCGTAAACTTTCACTTTACTGACATTTCTTGTGACCTGTTGGTGTTCGGAATGAAAGCCATAGGGCTCAGTTAGGCCAGGTCTCACCCATAATGACCTGCATAGCGTGTTCTTCTGTGGCACATGTGCCAGCGGGAATTTTGGCAAAGATTCTGTGCGCAAATAGGCAAATGGTAAAGATGGCAGTTGTTTAACCCGGGGTGACGCAAACAGCAGCCACAAAGTGGCTCTCAGACCGAATTACGATTGCTTCTTCTAGAACAATTAAAATATGCATATGGTTTAGCACATTTATTGTTGAAAATTATGTTAAGTTTGCGACGCGCTGGGGTACATAAATTGTTTATTTTATAAAGAACGTGAACTATTTAGCAAAACGGACGTATTTTTTATAAGTATATGCGTTAAGAAGATTGCCTTTCAGGAGATTATTACCAACCTTGAGAACTTTCATGATTGATGTTTTTCAGCATACAGACCATAGCTGCCTCATAAATGGATAAATATTTTCATTGGTAATTGGATGCGTGTTATCTCAAAAGATAATAACGTAAGCGAGAACGAAACCACAAATCGAATAAACGCACTTAAACAGTTGCTTAGCAATTATTCGCACTTCAGATAATCGTCGATGCCAAATAATATGAGGCACTATCATGAAGAAAAAACAACACGGTTCAGACAGCATAGAAAATTGAGTTTGACTTTTCGGAAAATGCGTAGGTTGATTTTAAGGAGAAAAAATCATCTCTTTTTTGCCTTTCACTATTATTTCCTATTTTGTCAGTTAGCAACTAAGAAAAAAAAAACACCACTGGCTCTTTTACTTGAAGGACAATTTCTGCTTTTAGTATTATAAATTTGCACATGAAGCCTACGCACAGTCATAATTTTATTTTGGCATTTGATTAGCGGGGCCCTTTAATGCACTAATTCATTCGAAGTAAAAATTCTTAATTTAGTTTGAGAGTATTCGAATATGCCAGGTTGTGAAAAATATCATAGAAGGGCAAAAGATTCTTATCATAAGTGTAGAGTATGTGCTAAACACCGCGTAATTTTTATGATGAAATTTGAGTTAATAATAAAAAAATATATTTGGTCAATTTTTTTTCGATTCAGTGAAATTCTGCGTAATAGTTTTAGTTAAAAAATCACATCTTTATTTAGGTTTATAAAGAGCAATTTTCATTATTTAGGCAAAATTGGGAGACGTCTCATATCGAAGGAAATTCCTATGCTGTAACTGTTGACGGAACCAAACTTTTTTATAAATATGCATTGTGCTTTGGAAAAATTCCAGAATTAGCAAAATAAGTGAAAAATCCTTTCTAGAACTGGAAACTTTTGTCAGAAGTTGCTAAAATGGCCTTGAAGCCAATTTTGAGGAATCTCATTAATTTATAGATTGAAGCAGCAATTAATGTTTCAAAAAGTATGTTAAGCTAACCTTTGAAGTTTTTTTTTTCACAAAATAAAGTGCAAGAAAGTTTTCGCCGCATAGTTTTCCCGGAAGGATCACATCGAAGTTAAGGCAAAGTGTCTGCCTATGCAAACACGAAGACAATGCAACGAAAGTCTAATTGAATGCTTGTCATGTAGAACTATACTGCGGTTCGATGCAGTGCTTATGACCAATCTGATAGACACCAGTGGTGGACCAACTGCGCCGTCTGTGAGTGGATTTGGTTGTGTTGTCCGACCAGCTGGTGTTCAGGGTTATGCTTGGCTGATGAAGACTAATAAGCCCGAAACAGTTCTGTATCAAGTAACCCCCAAATGCTGTCATACCCTCCTTACTGCTTTTATGACTTGGCCGGAATCGGCCTGGCAGGCAGTCACCCGTTGGAGACCTCTGACCTCCACATGAACTTTGTTTAGATCGGAAGCCTATTCGATCGGTGTTCGCCCATTTCTAAGTGAATATATATCCGATCAGCAGTGACAGCTAATGGCAGGTGGTAAGGCGCTGATGAACTGGGTTTCAATGCAGTGCTTATGACCCATCTGAAAGACACCAGTGGTTGACCAACTGCGCCGTCTGTGAGTGCGTTTTTTTGTGTGGTCCGACCAGCTGGTGCTCAGGGTTATGCTTGGCTGATGAAGACTAACAAGCCCGAAACAGTTCTGTATCAAGTTACCCCAAATGCTGTCATACCCTCCTTACTGCTTTTATGACTTGGCCGGAATCGGCCTGGCAGACAGTCACCCGTTGGGGACCTCTGACCACCAGATGAACTTTGTTTAGTTCGGAAGCCTATTCGATCGGTGTTCGCACATTTCTTAGTGAATATATGTCTGAAGTGGATCCGGCATAGCATTCATTCGTACATATAAATTTATATATATAGATATCGGATTGAAGGATTAATAAATGACTAAGTTTTTTGCAATCATTTAGGTTTCTGGAACTTACAAAGTTGCTGATGCCACCCAATTTTAGCGCATACTGTATAACCATACGAGTAATTAAAGAGGCGGCCGTCAGCTTGGCGAGATATGAGGAAACCTTGAATAGGTCTCCGTGAATAGAGCCATTTAGGCTGAATATTCAGGTTTTTAAGATCCTCCAAATAGCATTATTTTTTGTCTTCTTCTTCTTCTTTTTCTTCTTCTTCGTCAGAAATAAAATCTGAAGATAAAATTTTATTTGGAAATATATGCGGAAGCTATTATGCAAATTTTCCATTTAGGATCCCTCCATTGTCCTCAGACATAAAAAAATGTAACAAAAAACTAACAATTTTGCACATCCAGAAAAATCGGAACTCATCTGACGTGTATGCCGATCAACAGAATCTTTCAATGTAAACTTTTTAGTACACACTGTCTCAAGGCGCCGACGGGATCCTACGTCAAAAATTTACACAATAAATTCCAAATTTCCCCAAAGAACCCGTTATCTTCGTAACTAAATATATTTGGAATCCTATATTTTAATACAAGGAATGCATTATTAACTGCATTTTAGTTAATTAGGTTCGTAGTACCTTTCTGAAAACGAACTAAACAGAAAATCAGCGCCAAAGTTTTTAGCATGCCCATGAACAACTTGCAGTTTATGTGCTCACGAGGAACATAAATATATGTTCACTATCCCATAGGAGTTATAATCTAGGCAATAAAGCTGTGCACGCTTAGATTATGCCTTCGATGAACACTCAACTTATAAACGTAACCACTGTCGTCAGTGTTGTACGTTAGCTTCCTCCCTCGAGCAAGTTTACTACGTCTAGCATAACGTAGATTATCTGACGCAAAACATCATCCAAGGCAGAGTTCACCTCACGCCATCCTTCACTGGGCAAAACCCCAAATTCTGTCATTTGGAAACACTTCAAAACTATGTTAAAATTGGCCGTTTGGCAAATATTTTAGAATACTTGCTGTCAGTTATCTTCTAAAGAGAGTCTCCTGGGATGCCAACAATATTTTAAAAGAGGAAAAAATAACAAAAGTATTTGTGCCACAGCCTTAATTAATTTCAACAAAAAAATGCCATAGCAGTAGGTTTGCTAATATTATTCTTCTGTAGCCCTGCCCTACACGGAGATGGTGCCGTCTTGGACAGCCCTCAATCCACACTTAACCAATTTTGTGCATTCAGATAGCAAGTAGAATACAAAGGCAGCCAAAAAATGAAGATCAAGCGGACAGAAATAGAACGATACGCACAGAAGTCCTTAATTCGTGGGCATGCTACGGACAGGAATATATATTTATGATTTATGTGTAAGTTCCTATGGAACAATTGGTAGCCCATAGAAGAGGTCTTTACAACAATAATAAAAGAAGCTACTATAACTAAGCCTAATCTGCATACGAAAATGTGCCTCATGCAAGCACTGCACTCTTTGTTGGCAAAGTAGTTAAACTGCTCTGTCTTCCCTGAATGCAAAAATATTTTAACCTTAAAAAACTGTGCTATGTAAAGTCCTCCATTTTACCAAACCGTGCTCTGATTTCTCCAATGGCTGGCACGTCTAAAATGACACATTGAAAAATGTTTCAATATAGAGCCTTTTTGATCGTTCCTTGAAAATGCTGCAATACGTTTCGGTCGGTATAGGGCATGCATATTTGTTGAAGGCTGTTCCAATTGTCCAAAAAATTGTCTTGTCCGCAAAGCCTGGGGGATGAGTAGTAGCAAACGCAGCTATGGTCATTTCGGTTGATGATTCCATTGGTTGATAACCCTTATGAAATATCTTGCGACAAGCCAGTCCTGAAAGATTCATTTGTGAAAACGTAAAAAATGGAAGCTGATTTGCTATTTTTTTGCATAAAAGCACGAGAGCGGGTGACATTGAGTTACACACTAATACTACGAACATGCTGACATTTATCTCCATCTTACTCTTAAGCGTGACGTCAGGTCTTGCCTGCTTCAGTAACAGTGGTAAGAAAAATAATTATAACCTGTGTTTCTAAAATGCTGTTATTTCCTGTATTCTGTGCAGCATGGACAATATTGCATAATTAACTGACATTTCTTTATCCACACCACAGAAGAAGACCAATGTCCAACAAGTGGCGGACAGGTAAACTATGCAGATGCTGCTCAAAACATCCTGCATCCCCTCCAAGATATCACAGAGAACGTGAAGGGACCTTGGGGCGAATGGAGTAGATTAAAAATGAAATTTACTGCAGTGCATGCGAAGACCGAATGCCTTAATGTGCAAAGTTCAGCCAACTTTACAGAAGTCTTCTGCAAAATTCCGGCTTCAGACGTCCAAATTAGTCTTCGACGATTGTTAGTTTATCCATGCCCTCACGGTTCAGTTTGTTCTTTAACCATTCAGAATTAGTGTGTTACCTCTTCCTAGCTAATTAAGTATTCGGTAGTTCTTGTGGAAGCAATAAATATAACATTTATGTTAACGACTTAGCGCAACTTGTGTATTTTTATATTTTAGGGGAAGAATTTGGCTTCCTTTGCACTCAGCCTTTGGCATTGTGGATAGTCTTCATTTGGTTATTGCGCATGCAGTACTCCACGTCAAGCTGGTGGAGGGATTTGTGGACAATAGCACCTCTTCAAAACATGAACTGCAGCTTGCGAAACTCAAAATTCCAAATATCAACTCAATAGTAGACACATATGCAATTTCAATTCCCGAAGCAGAATCAACAGCCTGGAAGTTGATATCGTTTACAAAGATCGATAAACTGATACAAGAGGCCGTTGCTCAGCACGGAGAACAGAAATGCCAGTGGTAGTTGGTCGTTTGCGTATTCGTTTATGTGTTATCATTTTTGACATGTTTCGTGCTATTTGAATGTTCCTTCTCACACCTCAGTTTATAGTGCATACAGATTTTTCTTTCATGGGAAATGCACACATAGTGATGTTAAACCATAAAATATTATTTTAAATATATTTGAATTGTTTGGTGTTTGAAATAAAAATGGTTCAATTGCTTTGCATCTTTCTACTTACTACAACTCAACCCACAGACGCTTTAACCTACAGAGAAGACATGGCCCTTCATGAACGTTTGCACGATCCTTAAGGAAAATGACAATGCATTGTTAAGTGCACACCTACGCTGCACTCGTAATCCGTGAATTAGTTTCGGTCGAAAGTGTTAAACAGCGGGTCAATGCCGAATTCGATAAAAATAACTTTTTTAAATAACAGAAACCGGTATTTCTGTTAGCATCCAGCATAGATCGAGGAGAAAAAGCTGGCCATTTTTCGAAAAATACTTCACCTGTATTTGTGGGTTTGCGAAGGTGTGAACTGATTTTGTAGTTACAGGAGTCGTGACAAGTCTGTTAGTATTTGTCTCAGGATTTACGAGAGGGTGGAAATGAGTGCAGGAATGGCGAGGAAAATTCATTAAGATGTGTTTGAAGACATTTGTAAAATTTCCATTTACTTTCCTCTCCTTTCTTGTTGCCGAGGTGGCTAATTGTGAAATATTTGAAAAGCGAATGCCATCCACCAATTTGGTGGATATGTATATGTAACCCAGGCAATTTCTGGCTAATGAAGATCACCGACGATTATTGTGGAATAACTTTGTGTCTTTGCAGCTGTTTGCAAGATTGTAGAGTAGGTTTTCATTGCTACCTTAGCTAGGGAGATTATAGCTACAGTATAGTGCTACATGGGATAATTGAAAAAACGCTTGTTCCTTCTCTCTTAAGTTACCAGATTCTGCATCCAGCAGTGACACGTACGTCGAACCCAAAGATAATAACTGTCACAGAAGTAGGGTACCATTTAGCAAAGCTAGTAAAGAATAACAGTGTACAAACTTCAAAACCCGATACACAAAGTAGGAAGCGAAGGAAGTCCGCCTTACTCTGTACAAGGAAACAATATAAGTTCAGCAACAACACCTTCTCAAGGCAAAACTGTGCTTTGGATAGCGTGGGTGCGTGTTGGTGGGAGAGGGGACATGGCTCTACGCTAACATGATTGCAGGAAGCAATTCTCACGGCGTCAAGATTGATCTGAAACAAACACCAAAGCGGAAGGTTGCGGGAGGGGTTGCGGTTGTCAGCGATGGTGAACGGAGGCCATATGAAAGTGTCAGCAGCGGGGGGGAGGGTTGGTTTGACGAGTGGTGCTCAGAGTAGCCATAAAAAGGCGGTGTGGGCTACGGACAGCTGGCTCTCCACTGCAAAGTCAAATCAGGGAATTCAATCTCCGGGCTTCTAACCGACTGGCTCTAGCAAGCAGGGATATCTTCATCGTGGGCAAATGTAGTAACAAGCAACGGTGCCAAACTAGTTGCTGGGGTCAGTATTTAGTACTGTGTAGTCGGGTGGAAATCTAAACAAATGGGGAGAGCAAGAATTCGAGGGAGAAATGGGGCAGCCTTAGCAAGCGAGAATCAATCATATGTAAGTC
>JAYGXS010001558.1:0-13289 GCA_036362985.1 Ligula intestinalis
TCGGCATCTTCTTAGTGCGTACAGTACCATGGATAGAGATGAAAGTGCGGAAACCATGAAAAACGCAGCCGTGCTGATGACCCCAAGCATGCACTTACCCGAAATAGTTAAACCCAGATAAACACTCCCTGTTGAGACGAAGAGGATATGAGCCCTAGCGTTGGCTAAATCAGCATCACCCCTGCTAAATGGTGGCGTCAGTGCCAGCATCAGTACTAGTAGACATGAGCCCAGTGCAAACCTTAATCAGCGTCACTTCTGACTTGCAGCACCATTACGAACAAGTACTATCACAAAGTCGCAACCTAGTATGTAGTATTAGAAGAAAGGTTTACCTAAGCCTGGCCAGACACCTACTATGGGTGAGTGAGGACAGATAGTACAGTAGTACCAACGCAAAAGGCTTCTGTCACTTAAGACGATTGTATTGGCTTGCATTTGATACAGCAGCCGCGCCGGCTCCCGTCTAGACTTCGTGACTCATGGGAGAAGGTGAAGAGTGCGGAGCCGCTAACTACGTCCTCGATCACTTTAAACTAAACCCTGAGGCCGTCACCTCCTGTACCAACCGGTTGGTGCACTTGGTTGATATCATCGAAACCGATGGTCAGACACTTACTTACTTACACTACTTGAACTTGCTGAGCAATAACTTAAAAGCACCAGCTACTACCGTCTCACACCCTCTCGGGCATGGAGTGGAATGGGGCACGAACAATTTTCTGACAGGCAATAGAGGAGAATATCCGAGTTCCAAAAAGCAGTTCGGAAGAAGAAGACGCGATCACTGGAACAAGAGATTTATCTTCCTGACGTTTCGGATTCCCTCGGGAATCCTTAATCTTCCGAATTTACATACATTCTTCCTACGGACCAAAGGTGTCAAAGTAAGTACGGCTGAATGTCTTTTGACTTCGTTACCTTGTCTTTTTTCATATTACGCGAATTTGCAGTTGGTACAATGTTTAGAAGATAATCCCATTGAGATACCAACAACTCGCATTATAGCACTGCTTAAATTCTGTTGAAGGAACTACTGTCATTTCGACAAAAAGTATGATCAACATGTTAAGGGAACTCCAATTGGCTCACAAAATATCAGGGCATTACTGGTATAACGGCGCTGAAGGAAGTGGTCTTTTAAAACCTCAAATGCAGAACGTGCCTTTGCTACATAGACTACACCTTTTTCGCTGCAAAGAACTGTAATAGCGAACGGCTAAGTCAGAGGCTGATTGCTCTTTTCACAGCCACACACTTTAATCCTGAAGAGGAAGCAGCAGGTGTCGAACTCTCCCTGCAGGCTCTTCATCAATCCCTGCTCGAGGCATCATTTAGCTTGAGTCAATGGACGCGTGCCACTTCATTTGATTGGCTGCAGGTGACAAAGGAGACACCTCATAGTCAAGCCTTCCCAGCTGCGGACATACCGCCACAATTGCCTTGAAGACAGAGCTGAGAGCTAGCGCCTGATGGAGCCTTATTTTAAGGCCCATTTTCACAGTAAATACTGTTCAAACGTGCGCTGTCTTCTGATTTGGGAAACATTCGTTTTGCCGACACAATACCTTCGACAGGCCTCTCTCCACGTACCCTACAAGTAAATACATTTCATCTATTGACAAATTCTTGAAGCGTCTTACGGGAACGAAACGACCGTCAGGAGATATTGCAAAATCCCAGAGACAACCCGAAACCACTACACCTAGGCCTACGGATTGCTCAAGGTTCCCCCTAGACACCCTCGACTCAGTCTCACTTCGGGTGCAGCAAGGTGCGACTGCTCCGAAGGCCACTTGAACACATTGCGAGCATCACTCGAACACATCTTCCTCCAGCCGACCCGTTCTATACCTCTGTATGCGACACCCCATTTCTGGCAAATGTTCACCCCAATCGGACGCCACATTAAGTGGCCCCAAAGTCACATGAAAGCAACAGTCAACCCTCTCCCTTGGACACACCCACCCTCCCAAGACGAGTTTCCCCCTACACCCCTATGGCTTGTTAGGCATGCGCTGTTCCTTGGTCTAGAGTCAGGCGATATTCGACCGACTCCTTTGTTCACGACTACGGATATCGATTGCCAAGGTTTGTACCTCGTTTGTTGTTCACTGTTTGTTTAATATTCACATTTACTATTGAATACAAAATCAGTGAATGAAAGAAATAAACGCCAAGTAAACGTACTTTCTTTCAAAAAATGCATATCCCATCAAATTAGAAAGGAGGCGGCTTAATATAAGACAATTATATTGGTAAAATAAAAAAGGAAATGCGCTTCGAGAACGCCAAGTCATAAAGAAGTGGAGGAGTGGAGGAGTCGCACCCTCAGGAGGTCAATTGTCCACGAGGTTGAATTAATAAATTTGTAGGGAAGACCTAGGGATGAAAAAACACAACAAGTCATGGCTGTGGGCGGAAAAATTAAGGCACCGCAAGAGCACAACACAGAGACGGGGGATAAATTTACCCCTTGGGACATAGACGCTACACATCTGGGTGATGGGAGTAGCGTAGTTGCCGATTTGCACGGCAAAAACGGGTCCCGCGGCGGCCTCTGGCGTCGCAGGAGGAGGGGAGGTAAGGTGAAAGAGGTTCTCCGCCTCGGCGTCGATGTGCAGGTTTCGCGCCCTCTGCTCCTCACTCACCAGATGAGTGATGTTGTCTGAAGCCTCAAAAAGGCCGGCACTGTGGGAAAAACCGGAATGCGGCTCGACGACGAACCTGCTGGTGAAAACCTGAACGGGGCCATCGGGTCGGGGGAAAGTGGTGCTATTGTTGGACTGAAGAATAACAGCTGGATAGGAAAAGGAAAGTATCATTAGCTATCCGCGCAAAGAGAGAGCCGAGGAATTCTGCCAGTCAGTGAACCTAGCAGGCGTTCGGTTGAAAACACAAAACCCGAATAACTCCGACGCCAAGCCTTCCTCCGTCGTCCTGACCTACCGCAGCAGTGTGGCTACAGGAAGGCTGGCTGAATTGTTTGGTCATGAGTTCTTTCATCAGGGAGGAAAGTGACTAAACTACCATCTCGCTTCGTCGACCAAATTGGCAATAGAAGGATTTCCGGCAGATTACAGATCTCAAGGGGGAGAGTTAATTCACCGTTTCAAAGGACCAGTCCGAGAGGGCAGGCTTGCGCCCGATCAGTCCTCCAGTTCATTTTATGGCTAGACCACCTACAGCACATTGGAGAGGATAGTGTTCACGACCTTTTCACTACAACTGCAATCCAAATCAACCCCCAATGCCCCCACTACCACCACCGAAGCAGCCGATATCACCATGGAATAGTTCAGACCACGGAACAGACACCACCAGCAGACAATACCGCTTCACGTGGTCAAAGAGGCGCTATACCGTCAGCGTTTACATTAATGCATGGGTCATCGAATTAAGCAGTTAGCAAATACAGACCCTCTGTGACGCTTCAGTTCAGTTTATTATATGAAAAATGCAGGCTTGTGCTTTATCTGAACTCTATACTTGCATATTACATTATGTTAAGTGAAATGAAACGCCAGGTATGTTAGTAGGGAGGTGGGGCAGACTTGGAGAATTCATTTGACCTACTAGTGAAAATAGTCAGAGGCCTCTGTTACTAAAACATTTCAGTAGTGGTCCAATTAGCTTATAAAAACGGCCAGCGTATGGTGGACCCAGCGTCGACGTGCCCACAACAATATCACACCTTAAATGCACCACTTCTTCAACGCTGGGGAGTTGGCTCCAGCTCGGGCTCGGAATACATGAGTGACAGTAGGATTCGGAACCAGCTGAACAAGGGACGGCAAAATACTTCCAACTCAAATGCTCAGACTGATTGACCGCACAAAGTACTAACACGTGATGACAAGATCAGACTTTCAAACAGAAAACGGTAGCTAGTGGAAAATCGAGAATGGTCTTACCAACGTCCGTGGGACCCCGTGGGTCTATCAGGTGACCAATAGGAAGCAAGCAAGGATCCTTGGCCCACTTAACGTCATCGTCGAGGGCAATCGGGAGTACGTGGTTTCCTGTAAAAAAACCAGACAATAACAGAAAGAATAAAACGATGGCAAATGTTGAATTACAATTAAACGTGGCCCAGCGGTTGCAGCACGATCAACAAATCATGAGCGATAATCGGACGGCAGTGGAGTTTCTAAAGCAAGCGATAATTACGATAGGTAACCAGGTGACCAACAATTGGCTCAACTGGCTAGCCTATCGCTACACAAAACATCGATCGCCGCCAAAAAAGGGCTTATCGACACTGTATATGTTCACTACGGACTTGCTAGACGTATAGAATGCGCGGTTTGATGTCCGCTGAGCACTCAAAAAATAGCTTTTTCGGAAACAGATAAGAGCGCGGTCGGGCATTACTCGCAGGAAACGAATTGCCCATACCCGAATGCTGCCCCGACTGCGGCGTCTCCTGCTCTCCGCATCGCCACGGGCTGTGTTAACATGACCAATGTACATCACCTGTATCAGGAAACTCAAGTCCTGCCTCCGAAGGTTCACTCCATCATGCAGGCAAAAATCTACATTGCGCAGTCTCATAACCCAGAACATCCGGGCAATCGCCTTTTAACGCGCCCCCACCTGCTAGACGCATGAAGCAGTCTACCATAGACGCGTACGGCCCACACGCTTCGGAGTACCCCACTAATCTACCGATAACGGACCTCGTTAAGCGTATCCACACCGAAACTTTCGAGCTAGCCATCAGCAGCTATAAACCCAACAGAGTCCTCAACGCTCCCCCGCCGGTCTCCGACGTTATAGCCAGAGAACGTAGGGCTAACATGTCCAGAAACGCTAGAACCAGGCTATCCCAGCTGCGTTCCGGCTTCTCCACGCTGCTGAATTCATTCAAAAGCCGTCTCACCTCATGCTTTGACAACGTCACAGACAACTGTCCTGACTGCCTCTTGCCTTTCCACACAACATGCCACCTCTTCGACTGCCCAGCCAACCCTACGGACCTCACGCCTGAGGACCTATGGCTTCGCCCAGACAAAGTCGCCGAATTCCTTCATCTTTCTTAAACATTTTATACCGTTCTCTTTATTCTTTATCCCTTCATCTTCCTTAAAAATTTTATAACATTTATTGCTGGCAAACTAGGTTAAGGGAGTAAGCTAGTGCAACAACAACAACTGCGGCGTCTCAACACATGACTACTGCCATCTCTTCGCCTGCAGTTCCTGGCCTGGCACCCAACTCGCTTTCGTGGACCTTTGGCTCAAGCCGGCTGCGGTCGCGACTGTTCTCCATCTCCCAACTGCACCCAGTTTGGACTCCGGCGGAGACCCTTGATCCAACAAGGGCTACCAACCAACTAGCAGGTAACCAATTATCATAACAACAGGCAGAAGGTAATTGTTAAGCACACACCTAGCATTAGGTGTGTATGCACACTAAAAACATCACACCCGAGCGAAAGAGCAAGCAAGCAGGAAAATAATGTATCGCAAAGCGCGTATCTAAGTTCTAAAAAGTATTAGTACCTGAAGATGCAGAAGGAGCCTGCTTCACCTCGGCCCGCCGCTTGGCTGCAAGCCGTTCCAGTCTCTGATGCATCACCGTCTTCGGAACACGCGCTTTGTTGGACTGCCGGGCAGCCAGCAGGCGGCGTCTCCGTCGGACATCCTCATCCGTCGGTCGGAAGCTGTAGCCGATGGGGATGCGCTCAACCACCCCGGTCTGCGGATTCACGCGGGGACCGTAGCGAACAATCTGGTTTCCATAGATTGGCGGCCGTATACGAATCCGCCGACTACGGCGCAGACCGGCGTCCTCAGCGGGGGCTTTCACTTGCGATTCTGGAAAAATCAGACAAGAGGATACAGTGAGCAAAAGCAGTTGGGCGGGGGAGGGGTAAGGGGCAAAATCAAGAGCTGCACACTCACTCAGAGGGACGAATATACTGTCCTCCGGCCTCTCCCAACCGAGCAGGCACTTGCGTACCTGTCTACCGATTTGAGACCGATCAACTGTTTCGCTCGCTGAAGTGTTGTCGGCGGCAGGTGAAGTTGACCAATCAGAAGGTCTGGCAAAAACTGCAAGGAATTGGGTGAGTGAGTGAGTGCAAATTGAGAACTTACGCGAGGAGTCGTTAAGCAGCCGGTCAAGGGTGGTGTTGGGCTCGACGGGAATCGGCGACAAAGAGTCGCTGTTGGGAGTTTTCGCCTTTCGCAAATAACTCCGACGTGACCTTCTAACACCACCATTTCTGGAGGTGCCTGTGAAGAGAATGAGAGTCATTTAAACAGAGGGAACGTCAACAGTTTAGGCTTAGAAAACTTCCATTTAACCGCGGATGACAGAGACAAATTTTCGGTAAAACGCAAGAATGGCACAAAGGAAACTTACGTGAGTGCGATTTCGAGGGATTTCTCGAATTGGTCGAGACAGACGGAATGGGCGCGCCTGCAGACTGTATGACGTAGTAAAGAGAGAGAGAGGGAGGGAGAGTTGGAAACTTGAAGGTTAGTGCTTTTGGCCCAAAGATTTTCCTGCGTCCTCAAACACTGGAAAAGTTAGGGCCTTGGAACGCTTATTTGTATGAATTTGAAGGGAAATTGCAAGTCTTCTTAATCAATAACTAGACAGGCATGCGGCATTGCCAGTTGCTCACAAAAACAGGGGATAAACATGTCCGCGGTTTTGTGTTTTGTAGTTCAATAGGACAGGAAACGAATTTCTTTTAAGTTCCTTTCAACAGACACTGCAATCGAGCGGATGGAGTTTGGGCTTTTCGCTAGTATCTGTGCCAAATAATTATGCACACTAAAGGATACTTCTGACCAAGAGACCGGTTGATAAAATAAGCTCACCGGCCTACATGACGAAGAGATCATACTCCGATTCGGATATATAACTACACAGACCTATTGCTCTAGGCCAGACTTGCGTCTAGATGTCGCGTCGCGCTCACTGTCACAACTAACAAGTAGGTTACGTAGACGCCAAAGCCCGAATAACACAGCTTTCACACGTCCCAACTGTCAAGTCCATTGCGCACCTCCTCAACGTGAGCCGCAGACGGCGCGAACAGGCCAACGCACGGATGAGGCGACTGGTTCAAAGTCCGTCTGCATCACCAAGCCACAAACCCACTCCATCCCCGCTACACTTTTCATCTACATTACGGTCCGGGGTGGGCATCTTACAAAAAGGTAAAAAATATGGGAAAAAATCAATGAAAAGAGTCTCATAAAAGAACTTACGTTCCCAGGGGATATGTACGATGCAAAGTCTGCTGAACCAGCGAGAATATTGATGCCCAAAGGCTGGGGTGCTGAAAGGGCGGTAGAGAAAAAAAACAGTTAATTGAAAGTTAAAAGAGTGGAGATATTAAAGGGAAGCTTCTGGGAAACAGAGCAAGTCATGCGTCTACTTGAAAGCACGGTCGCTTGCGCTATGACAGATTGACTTCTGCTTGTCTGTCTTGCCTTACGCCGTACAGCCGAAAACTCTCTTAAGGCGGGTGTAGACACGGGTGCAGGGTACGGCAGTGGAAAGAACGAGGTAGTATCAATGGTTGCAGATTACTTTTACAATATACATAAATGCCTACTACATGCATTTCAGTAGAAGTGGTTTTGAGTTGCTCAGACACGGGCAGCACACAGCAGCGAAAAGAACTAGGCATAACCACCGACAATAGGTATTGTCGTATTTTTCAGCGAATGAAATCGAAAGAAGTGGCTTACCCGGCATAATCGGGCTCGAGGGTAAAATGGGAGACAGGGTGCGTTCTAGAACAACAGCCTGGCGATCCCACTGCCCTCGATCATCCTGACAGTACAGATCTAGTACAAGAGGGAAAAGGAAGAACAGTGAGGTGGAGGCAGAGGAAGCGGATTTGATCGGCAAAGTCCTCTGTGCGCATAGAATAGTCAAATAAACCGTAGCGGGGGGCTATAAGACCACGCCGATCGAAAGAGGGGGGGGTTACGGTAGAAAACAAAAACAAATAAGCAAGCAGAAAGGTCAAGCAAACGAACCGGCGGTCAGAGCAAACTGTACACTCCGTCTACGAGAAGGCTCTTCGCATGCCACTACGCCAACTGCATGCCTCAGCGGAGTAGCCGGAATTAGGTTGGCCAGCTTAGCTTCGTCAAGGGACGCGGCCACGGTGAAGTCGGCTGGCAGGACAACGGGAGGAGCCCTTTCGAAACGATCCTTGGGCTGGAAAGAAAATCGAAAAAAGGACAAACCGTTAGAAGATGGTTTGGTAGTTAATGGATTAGCAGTTCCTAATGGAGCCAAGATCACGACATCACAATGAATAATTAACCGGTTGGGGGACAGGAAGACGTACAAGGAATGTCCAGACTCTGTTTGATACAGTATTTGATCCTGATTGGTCGAATTCGCGCATGTATCCGACTTGGTTTTCTGCACGATATCACATAGGCTTCGGATATTTCACGAACTCTTGTGATGCTACGGTAAATTTTACCTCTCTTAGCCGTGTTTACACGACATACAATTCAGTGAACCAGAAGCCATCCATCAGTTCCACATATCTACCGTTTATTTTAACCGCCCACGTATAGCAATACATCCAAATTTGTGCGGGTAACGTTTCTAAGCCAGACACACACATTAATTTCGAATACACATCTTCGTCTCGGAAACACTAAATATATATGATTAAAGCACTGCAAGTTCATTTAAAAATTAATAGTATGTCAAATCGCTTGGTTACCGGCTTATCAAGCCTGCAGTCAACTCAGGCAAGTTGATCCACATACATTCCTATACCTTTTGTGAGTGAAGGTAGACTTTTCAGAAAACTTACTCAGCAGACACCTATCCCGGAGCAGCAACCAGTTAAAACATGGTGTACGTGAAAATAAACGAAAAACTGAACCCCGTACGACTCCTAAAAGACTGTCTCGATGTAAATGCGAGCATTTGCGTAGGGTTAAGTTCCAATAAAATGACGGCTAAGATAAAACTGCGTTTTCACGAATTCTCAGTGCAAAAATACCTTCCCCTTTCACTAAAAACGCAAAGATTCGAGTCCCGGGCATAAATGAGAAGAAAGAGCGACCTTGGGAACCATAATTGTAATATCCTGACGTTTCAAAAACAGACAAGTTTCCGTCGTCGGAGGTGTGCGTCGTACCGTGCCTCACAGTACTAATAGGTGGGTGACAAACAGAGTTCATGGGGGTCGTGAGGTTTGCGGGAGGTGGTCTGTGGCAGTTAGGGCCCAGGGCGGTTAAAGACAGGTAACAGCCGCCCTTCGGGTGTTTGTTCTTAGTTTGTTTGCAGCTGCAGTCAGTCCAGGGGACATGGGGCAGGGGGAGGGAAGACTAATCAATTCGTACTACTGCCGTCCCTCCGGTGCAGCTGTTAGCCGTCCCCGCATCGGCGTCAGCTGTTGCCCCTGGTTGGTGTTCTTGTTCAGACGTGTACAGTATCCTTCCCGACCTTAGCTGTTGCCCTAGGCTGAGAATTCGTCTGGTTTCGCCTTTTCAGGCTGAGTAGATTAACTGGCTATGACTAGGCCAGCCTTTTCGTCAGGTCCGGGTGTTGGTGCGGTTCTGAGTGTGTCCCCCGCAGTCTGATTAATGTTGGACCCGTGCTCACATTTGCGACTCCGTTCGTTAAGCTGTGTTCGGAAAGCTTGGTAGGCTGTGGGGAGCGCCACACAACGGTTGATGGAGGTGATCCCCGCGTGTCAGGATTCGATTGTTTTTCTGACTACGCGGTCATTTCCTCGAACCAGAATTTCTGCATTTGGAAAGGCTAACGTGTGTGCGTCGTCTGCACAACGTTCTGCCACCAAGGAGTGTTGATACATCCTATTCACTGTCCTCCTGTGCTCGGACATTTGGGTCTGCAACCGTTTGCCTGTCTCTCCAACGTAGACGGCCACACAGGAGTTACATTTTATTCGGTAGATGATGTTGGCGGTTTCGTCTGGGAGTAGGGGTGCCTTAGGTCTCAGGACCAGTTGTCGTATCGTTGATTCTGGTCGGTGGGCGATGCCAAGCCCCAGTGGCTTTAAGAGGCGAGAGACCGCTTTCGAGACGCCGTCGATGTACGGCAGCACACGCCATAGTCTTGGCTATTCGGTCGCCGGAACCCGGTTCGCTTGGGATTGCCTGCCGCATTTGATAACATTTCGAGGGTAACCGTTCGACAGGAAGAGGCGCTGGAGGTATTGCAGTTCTAGCTTTCGGTCGTGCGGCTTGCTACAGTGTTTCTCTCCGTTTGTATAAAGTCTTCACACAACTGCGTGTACGGCATGCCGGGTGCTTACTGTGAAGCGCGGTACGACACTCATCTTTGATGACGGAAACTTGTCTGTTTTTAAAACGTTAGGATATTACAATTATGGTTCCCGAGATCGCTCTTTCTTCTCAATTAAACTTGGCCAGGAGCATGCTCAAGCAAAAACCAGGTCACGAAAAACGAAGACGGCAAGATATGTACAATTTGGCGAAGATAAACAAAAGGTCTAAAAGCGTGTAGAACATACCGGCGACAAATTGAGGTCCTCATTGGCCGTAGCACTCACGTCCAGGACTAAACATTGTGTGTGAAAAAGAAAGAGGGCACTTAGTTGTACTTGCTCGATTAGGATGGGCTGTGAAGGCGCAAAATACGCATGCGATAGACTCACGTTGTTGCTCGACTTCTTTAACCTCTTCCAGGCTCAAAATGCGCCGGGTGCCGGCACTGGCCTGATGGAAAAGAACAAAACAGTCCAGAGATTATACTATCAAAGAAAGTAATAAAAAAATTGACGATATTATGATAATAGTAATGATCGGATAATAAGTGTCCGCCATCAGAAGTGAGACATTTCCACACCCTAGACCCCAGTATTGATAAAGTCGTAAGCAGCAGAAGAGGTAATTTTTACTCGAGTTTACTTACCGTGGACAGGGTGGAGGGTAGAAGCGATGATGCTCTCGTGGTATTTCCAGACTGAGCAGCTTTAAAACACAAAGGTAAAGGGGAAGGAATAGATTGAGTTGAAGAGGAAAATAACATTCATAAAGTCTACAGTTCATGGGAGATCGTGTAAAACTCACAGATTCGGCTGAAGCGGGAAGAGACCTTAAAGCCAGACATTGCTGGCAAATCGAAGCCGCAAGAACCTGTCTTCCGCACCGGAGAGGGCCATAAACACTGCGGTGATATGGGTTGAGGAGACCGATCCCGGTGGGGTTTTAAGGAAACTTGAGAAGTACGACCTGGAGCGCAATAAAGGTGAGGATTACTCTTTCGAAACACGCTATGCAACTCACCATAAAAGCATAAATTGCAAACGCCTTAGTTATCAACGACGAGGGTTGGGTATTGCAATTTTAATGTTTATACTTAGTGAGTACTGCTAGGTCTCCAAACTACCTTAAAAACTATGTCATTCACCAAACATTGTGATGGAAAATCTGTCCCATCACTCCACTTTTGCAGCAACATAGCAGACATGCTAAGAGCACGCAAACCAAGTTCGAGAGGGTCTCGAAAAAGCTTACATATTATGATATTTAAAGTATCCTCCTTTAGTAACCACTTTTAAAGGATATAACACGTCACACAGAACTGCCAGAACATAATAGCGAGGATGGCTGAATAAATTTAAGCAAACAGCGGGTGGTTGTAACGCAATAGCCTACTGAAAGGTTTATTTACTTAAAGTATATCGTGGTAGGCGGTTTGAAAATACACGATATTTTGGTCCCGGCCTATCACCACCTCAATACTATTTAAGTTTTTACCAAGTAAGGCCCTATCTAAAAAACATTCTGGCGAGAAAACTCACTCTGACTGTTGAACTTGGACTTTGTCAGATCCAGATCAACGTCGACCTCTGGAAGGAGGAAAAAGCAAAAATTATTTTCAGAAGGAAAGACTTTTCTAGGTCGAGGAGGCGAAGGAACGAAAGGGGGGAGGGTGAATTCTAGGCGCACTACGAAGGAGCAAAGACGCGAAACCACAGACTGGCCACTCTACCGAAAGAAATCCATTTTAAAAGCGAGGTTCCTGTCAGGTGGAGCAGAGCGTTTCTAAACAAACTAGGTTAAGGAGGCGGTTATTCAAAAAACTGCATTGAATGTTAAAGGATAAGACTTGGTTGTGAGTGCACCTAATAGACGTCTGAAACCCGCATTGGCTGAATGGTTGAGGATTTACGAAGGCGGTAAGTAACAAGATAAAAAAGGTACGTTAAATCAAACCAGAAAGCAACACTTACTAAATCAGCATGCCGAGCACCTGGACACGATACCTTCACTGTGTTAAAATGCAATTCCAGCAAGCCAAGAAACGACAAAACACTGGGTTCGAAGCTGCCAGAGGACCCGTGTGTGCTACTGTGGTACAGACTGGCAACCCGATTTAACAAACGGCGGCACAAACTGTCGACAAAAGACAGTAGCCAGACAAATACCAACTCGCCACAGTTACTTGCTAGGTCGTTTCGCACCGCCGTCCCCTAAAACTACGTCCCAGCTAATAAAGGATAAATGCACGTAAATTCGACCAACTTTCCTACAGAAGTGTTACTTAAACGTAACAAGTAGCAATATATATTACTTCTACTTGTTACGTTAAAGTAACACTGATACCACTGGACAAGCCAACAGCAAACCGACACAAAAATGATGTCTTAGATGATTTCAGGTACCCCGATTACACGGACAGAATAAGGCGGCCTGGCGACAGACAGCCAGCGACATAGAAACATTCCAAATATAACTGCCCCGGCTTTGTCGGCAATTTCCGAATTTCGCTATAGATGTTATTGTAGTGGAGGGAAAATCTCAAATCTATGCCCTAGCAACAACCGGCTAGACATCGAGCTCGATGGCTCAATGGTTAGGACGTCTGCCGCTGACCGGCGAGGCGCGAGTTCGAAACTCGGGTGCGGCAGCAATTTCAGCTGCTACGCTAGAGTTGGCTGCCCGTAGCTGATGAGGGCCAATAGCCCGAAATAGCTATCCTACGGTACTTGCCATGTCTATGCCGGAATACTATTATAAAAACATAAAAAGATGTGTTACTGACAGATGCCTAGTAACGTATCAATTATTAATAGCTTTGCGGAACACAATCGGTTGATCCGACTCGCAAAAGCATTAACCCAGGATGGGTACATCCCGAGGAATAGATCGGTGCACAAAGATCTAGCTCCTCGAATTTCTACAGTACACTATAGACTGCCAGGAATTTAGGCAAGTGTTCGTTTCCCGTGCATATGTGTAGATCACGGTGTTGCGATCACGGGAATCATACTTTTACTTGTCTGAGCTTTCGGGCTC
>JAYGXS010001559.1:0-13286 GCA_036362985.1 Ligula intestinalis
GCGTCTATTTCAATGGGTGAAAATAGCTTGACTAAAATGGGTGGGTTTTTACTGCGAGATGACAGTCTTATAGCCTCTGCTATTTTATAGTTAAATCCACAGGAGCAGAGGAAATGCATTGCAACGTCCATTGGCCTAATTGATTTCGGAACGTTTTTCAGAATAAAATTGTACGACCTTTTTTGTCTATCCTGTGACTCACTTGCGACCAAATTAACGAGACTATCTAAACGTTTGCATTCCTGAGAGGAAACTGCAGCGATATTCCCATCAAATAGGGTCCCAAGGATTGAGAGAACTGACCCAAATTTCAACATAAACTCGCTGCAATTTTTCATTGCAGACAAATCTATTTGCTCGGCAGTCAGATCAGGCTGAATACTGATGTCAGGCTGAAGACTGATATCAGTAATGATGTTTGCCTTTCGCAGACACCGCTTGGGTCTGGAATTCTGTGGCTTCCTACTGAATGAAAGTGTCGCCTTCATACTTTTCGAAGCAACAAGTAGACTAATCACGAAAACAGTTGGGAATTCAGAATAATACTAGAAGTACAAAACAAATGATTTGTACAGCGTTCTATGAAACAGAGGACAATATCTGACCAAATCAACGAAGGAGTTTGGTAGCAGATTTTGGCTAAGATAGTCATATGTTACTTACTGATAATTTATTTAAGAAAACCAAAGACTTTGAGTCGTTTCTTCTCTTATATAAATCAATTTATATAAAGCTTCACTTATCTTCGAATTTGAACAAACCGCGTTCAAGGTCAGTCTCTGGTCACTCTGAGACAGCACGCCTGGTCGTCCCCAGCAGCCTGACAATGACTGTTCTTAAGGATTTACATCACGAGCTAGGTCACGCCGGACGCATGAGAACAGAGGCCGCCGCTAGACGTCGGTTTTGGTGGCCACGTTTGAAGCAGGAAGTCGCCCTGTTTTGTAACACATGCCCTACGTGCGCCAGCTTTAAAGGGCTGAACCCCAAGCCCAGAGCGCCTCTACAACCCATGATGACTAGGTTCCCCTTCGAGCGTGTAGGTATTGACATCATGGGTCCTCTCTCCAGCGATTCGGAAAATCGTTATATATTAGTTATGGTAGACTACTTCACCAAATGGGCGGAGGCTGTTCCCTTACCGAAGCCAGACGCCGTTACCGTGACCCAAGCTATACTTTCGGAATGGGTTTGTCGATTTGGGGCGCCAGTTACCCTACATTCCGATTGTGGGGCGACCTTTTAAAGCCAGTTAGTCCATGATGTTTGTGATTTGTTATCGATTCACAAAACTCGAACCACGCCGTTTCACCCCGAAGGGAACGGTCAGGGCGAACGGACCAACCGTACCCTCATAAACCTACCTAGGGCCTTCTGCTATGAGCAACACCCCCGCGATTGGGATTCCCAGTTACCCTTTGCCCTTATGGCTTATAGGGCCAACGTTCATACGTCTACAGGCTATGCACCCTTCACGATGTTAACCGGACGCGAATTTCGCTTACCCGTTGACTCACAGTTTCCCACCCACACGACCGCGGGTCGCCCGTCTGACAAATACGTACTCGACCTCCAAGAAACCTTACGCCTCACGCATAACCTGGCGCGCGATCACTTGCGCACGTCCTATGAACGACAAAAGGCTTACTTCGATAAGGCGGCACACGGGGTACCGTTCCAATTCGGAGACTTAGTGTGCCGATACCGGTCCACGCCTCCCGTGGGCATCCCGGCTAAACTATACCACCCTTGGGAAGGCCCGTATCGGGTGGTCGAGCTCTTACCGCATAACGTGTATGTTATCCGCGACGCTATCATGCCGGTGGCTCCTCCCTTCACCGTTCACTCCGACAAACTCAAACTGTATCGCGGACGCCTTCCGACGGCAACTGCCGACAACCTTCCGCTGGTACCTCCACACCTCGTTCCGGACCTTAGCGCCGAACTTGACGTCAGTTGCACTACCACCGAGCCATCAGCGGCCCTGGGGACAGGGCCGCGTCTCGAAGGGGGGGGTATTGTAACGAGACAAAACGCCTATATTTTGTTTTAATCAACTTTTATTCTTTAAGTTGACTTAACGTTTGTTTTTCTGTTTCCGGTGACAATTTCAATTTTCGAGTGAACGTACGAGAAAGGCAGGACGACGGCGAAGCTGACCAGAGAACCTTCGGTAAACAACACCGGGACTTTGATAGGAGAGGAGACCGTATCGATTGAAACCCTGTGAAAAACAATCAACCCAGATTTTATTATAGTCTTACACCTGTGTACCTAATACGATAAATTTAATAGACAAATATTTCACCATTCCTCTGTTATCTTTTGGCGTGATTGTGGTTGAGCGACATGACTCCAGGGAATGAAGAAACCACGAATGTTACGAGAAGGGAGAAGCAAGATGAAGGACAGACTGTTCCCATTGTAGAAGGAGATTCTGGTCAACAGCATCCTGCTGCTAGCGTCAGAGGGATCACTACAATAGGACACTTTGCTAACCAGTTCTTTGACGTCCAATTCGGACCAGAAAGGATCTAACGGTCCAAGAGAGTTCCCGAACATTTTGGAGAAAACTGGCCAATGCTGGAAGCTTTCCAGTCGACGGTTTCCAACGCTGATAAAATCAAAGCTTAAGCAAAATTTGCCTTGCCTCCTTTTCCAATCCTTAAAAATAAAAATAAAAAACAAAAACTAAGAACAATTTATCTATTCCAATATTCCTCGACTAATATCTAAATGTTTATAAATAATTATTATGAAAGAAAATAATTTTCTCTTCAACTATACTAAAATATATATTGTTTCCTCTTATAATGTATCAGAAGTATAAATACTAATGATTTAAATCTCGCTTAGATATTTGACAAACGAAAGGCCAAGTGTCTTCTGCCGATGCACTTGAATGACGATGGTGCTTCGCAGCTGCCTCGACCCACCTCAGACATCTGCAACGTCCCATCTAATTAGCAAACTTGTGCCAATGGACAACGATTGTAATCTCCGTATCGAGCAGACCCATGCATACGGTAGATGCGATGTCCTCAGCTGATTTTTTCGCCTTCAAACTGACCGCGGCTAAGTATACCTCAGTTAAAGGACATGACAGTTTTTCCAGACCCCAAGTATTCTTGCTATAAAACCGTAACACCTACAATGTATAGCTATTTTATTTCATGTTTTTCTATATTTGTTCCCTAGAAGTCAGGTTTTTTTCACTTAAAACAAACTCCTTATTTTGCACACTATTGACCTAGCAAAAGACCAAAACAAATACAATAGTCACTGCGAAAGAAGGGGTTTGGGTTAGGTTTTTTCCTACCTTCCGGGGTTTTTGACGGCGCCAAAGATGTGCTTTACAAATAAACCTTATTATCATAAGAAAATGAGGAACGGTGGGATCCGAAGTATAAGGCTTAACAATTTTGATCGGCACAAATTCCAAAATTCTATTTGAAATTGCCGTCATTAAGTCACCGAGCATTGTTACACTGTTCGTGGAGGAAAGCTCCTGCCAGTCTAGTGAGTCCATAAAGTTGTTAATTAAATTAATATCAGCTAGGTCAAACGCACGGTAGGTACGAGTGTTGCTAGCCGTTTTCGTAGAAGCAAGCGGAAGGCAACAATGGATCAAAGTATGGTCACTTGGGAAGAGGTTCTGATTGTAGTCAACAAAAAGGGGGGAAATGTAATTCGTGAAAATTAAATCTAAAATATGCTGATCCCTTGCTGGGGAACAGACCAAATGAGACCAGTTTGAAAAATTGATGGTATCTAGGACGGGCTGAAATCTGGATGGACAACAGTTCAATGACCAATCAATTTCGGGAAAAATGAAATCCCCTGCGATAACTTTAGCATCAAAGGCGGACTCCGAAATCAGCGTAAATATTTCGCAAAGCTTTTCATCATCTTCCGATGATGAGTTAGGTGGACTATAAATGCATCCAATAATCGCCTTTTGACGGGGAGACAGGATAATGGATGCAAAGCAGTAATTGCCCGAGAATGACTCAGCATCTAGGTCGAACGGGAAATGCTTAAAAATAGCTTTAATATAGAGAAGACAACCGCCACCACATTTACTAGGGCGGTCCTGACGGTAGAAATCATACTTGTCTATTATGAGTAAAGCATCAGAAATTAGTGGATGGGTCCACGACTCTGTGATGCATATAACATCTGGCTTCAGCTCGAACGCAATAGCTTTAAGTTGAGCCATCTTATTTAAAACAGATCTTGCATTAAGCAAGATGATATCTAGTGAAGCTTGAGTAATCGAACTAAGGTTATCTTAATTAAGTAATAAAAATTTGGAGGTGGGTAATTTGGTTGGAAGTTTGGAGAATAGCCATCGACTGGAGCAGGACAATTAACATAAGAAAGCTGAGGGGGATAGCTGAAAGCTGCAGGTAGATAGCTCTGTGAGATCGATGGGCCATAGGGATTAGTGCCGTGGTGAGTTTGCTGATAGTTACCGGGAAATTGGGAAAACCAAGACGGGAAAGAGAGGCTGGAGGGCGAGGTAAGGTAACTATGAGGATTAAGCGGTGGAAAGCCTGGCTCAGTATGATACTTGTGATAAGTAGGGTAACCTATATGTCTGTTAGCTTCCTGTTGTATAGGCTTAGTTAGTGTTTGGGAAGGCTGCATGCTCGCGGTTGAGTTCCGGATCCCACCCTTTCGACGACCTGAATTGGGTGCTTTAATAGAAGGTTTGGGAGGACTCTGATCGAGTATCGAAGCTGTTGGTCTACCTGACGTAGAAGGCTTTTCGAAATTTCTAGGAGGGCTACCAGAATTACTAGCTATGGCAACTGGAGAAGCATTAAAGTTGGAAGTAGACGGGGATGTCTGGTGACTTGAGGGGGATGAGACAGTTGCTGTACTGGGGAGCCGTAATCTAGGTTTGGCAGGAATAAAAGTACATGGCTCGCTAGGCTTCCTAGGGCTACGACCAGGAACTTGAGCCGGTTGCGGTGAAATTACTATTTTATTAGAAGAACTTGACGCTATTCTTCGCTCCATTGGAGTGAGATCATGACAGAGGAAATACACTGCATTTCTCAGATATTTGGAAACAAGCTCTTGCTGTTTAAAAATGGCGTCTATTTCAATGGGTGAAAATAGCTTGACTAAAATGGGTGGGTTTTTACTGCGATTTGATTTCGGAACGTTTTTCAGAATAAAATCGTACGACCTTTTTGTCGATCCTGTGACTCACTTGCGACCAAATTAACGAGAGTATCTAAACGTTTGCATTCCTGAGAGGAAACTGCAGAGATATTCCCATCAAATAGGGTCCCAAGGATTGAGAGAACTGACCCAAATTTTAACATAAACTCGCTGCAATTTTTCATTGCAGACAAATCTTTTTGCTCGGCAATCAGATCAGGCTGAATACTGATGTCAGGCTGAAGACTGATATCAGTAATGATGTTTGCCTTTCGCAGACACCGCTTGGGTCTGGAATGCTGTGGCTTCCTACTGAATGAAAGTGTCGCTTTCATACTTTTCGAAGCAACAAGTGGACATATCACGAAAACGGTTGGGAATTCAGAATAAACTAACTGTTCAAGCTTATATAAGTTGCTGAAAGCAAGACAGATGGTTAACGGAATTCTAGGTAAGCAAGCAGAGACCAAACCAACAAAAGGAATGGAAGCAGATTTTTCAAGCGTAAGAACTGGTACTTACGGATAATTTATATAAGAAAACGAAAGACTAATAGTCGTATCTTCTCTTAGATAAATCAATTTATATAAGACTGATGAGTTAGCTGAAATTTCGAAACCAGCGCTCGACCTTGATACGGTCTTGATACCTTGATACACGGTCTTGGTCTATACTTTCCCAGAGCTGTGTTATAAATTTATCTACTGTCTTTTCTTATTGATTTCGTACCAACTAATGTCTCGTATCATTTGGCAGTGCCAAAGGGCCGAGGAACTACACTTATGTTTTTATACTACAATTGATGGCATAGTTGCGTATAATTACTATTTCCCACTAACAAGCGGCTGCTCACATTATGCCTGCTTTCATTTAAAAAAAATTCTGTTGGAATTTTTACACTGTGTCCATATATTTTAAGTCTCCGAGTCAACAATAGAGAGCTTAAATGAATTTGTCTATATTTTCCTTAATAAAACTGAACTGAACCGTTTCCACAGTGCTTCCTCTTTGCCAGTAAGTTCATCCTATTGCACACAAATCTAATATTGTGTCAGTAAGAAATTTTCGTTTTTCTGAGTCTCAAAGCAAACGAGCGAAGCAAAGCAAGCTGAAGCACGTCTGCTTGTATGTATATTTCGCGATCAATTTTCACATCTGCGGATGAATTAATACTGCAGGTGCACGAAGAAGTGCCATATTTTTTTAAATCTAAAAACAAACAATAACAGTTATCCTTCATTATACTCTCCAAAGGATTTCCTATCATTACTTCTCTTCCGGCCTAACCTTTGGAGACTTGCAATAAGATTATGTCCTTGTTCCAACTAGAGCACGTGGAGGGTAACAGGCTAGTCGTTTAGACCCAGTCTTCACCAAGCATTCTGACAGCATAGACGAGGTATGCTGCCTACCTCCACTTAGTTGAATTGGTCACGCTGTACTTTCGTGAGATTATGGTTCATATTTAGTACCTCCTACAGTAGACGAACCAAGGCCGAATATATGGCGAGGCAACTTCGATCAAATGAGAGCAGAGGCATCGCAAATAGACTAAGATCTTCTATTCCCCGAGGATGTCACTGAGGACTGGAATTAATTAAAGGACAGGTTGTTGCATCTAGTGAAAGGTCATTGTCTGCTATCCGTTATCCAACCGACCTCAGTGGCTGAAAAGAGATCTAAAAAGAGAGATCTATAAGAACCTTTCCTAGTGTTTCATAATCTTCTTTCTCTTTTAAGTCCCATATTTTTTCGGAAAACTCTAGGTGTGTCCGACGCCATAGACCGACTAGTCATGCTCAACAAACGTTAAAACATAGGTGCCATTGTCAGTGGTAAATGATTTTCGGTGGAACTTAAAATTAAAGTACCCTTAATACATCACTCTACATACAGGGTGTCCTGAAAATGTACAAAATTTTTACAGAATTGTAAACTTCGTGCATATGATAAGTGTATTATTTCAAAAATGAAAAAAGACATATTAACAAGTATCATTATATTGATTCTTCACTGCATTTTGACTATTGCAACAGTGGCTGCATTGAGAGAAGCCATTGAACACAATTGCACCCGAGTAGCAAGGGAATGGTTTCATGGTGTGTGCGATTGCATTGATTCACGTTGTCAGCAGTGTCATAATCAAAATGGACGTCAGTGAAGAAAAACGATAAAATGATATCTGTAAATGTGTTTGCCTTTTTGAAATGAACAAACTTATGATGAACACTTATTTTACAATCATGTAAAGTGTGTATACATTTTTTGGGACACCCTGTATTGTTCGCAAGATAAGTCACTTTATTAATAGGGCCGCTTAACGGTAAAGTGATTTGTTCTAATTGTTTTCTTGTACTATAGGTTCTTTTGTTAACCAATGACAGTCGTTCTCATAGTTATCTTGATCTATAAGCACCCTTTTCTAACCAATATGAATTTCCCTTGTTTTTTCTTGTTCTTTTCACGAACATTTCTCCGAAATCTTTGGTTCTGTAAAACAATTACATGAGGTTTTATGCCATTTCCTTTTGCGTTTTCATCATACTCTTAACACAAATTAACTGATCACTAATCAAGCTTTGAACATTAAACCATGAATTCCGTCATCTAAAAACTGTGAGTCTTTCGCTATTGGGATGCCCTACGATGTAATCCTACCACTGTATAAAGACTAACAAAACATGGGTGAGTCGGTTAAACACCAATTTAGGGGTAGTAAGACCCCCCGACTGAAGACTAGGTTAGACCTTTCATTGCAGTTTTCAACAGTGGCTACCGATACAGACATTCCTAGCACTCAAACGCAACGGAGAATTCATGTATGAGCTTATTGTTAGAGAAATTCCCGTTACAGCGCGACTTATAGGAGTAAATTTATAATTTACACAAAGCAAGGCCATTTTAAACGCGACCGATGGAAATTTTATTGTATTTACCGGTCCCCAAGTTGCCCAAGACCACGGTGCTGAATGGTTTTAAGGGCCAAATATTGGTTGTCGTCCTCCTTCGACTTGCTTATGTTAATTCCTATAATACATATCTGCGGGACACTTCAGCTTATGACAAGTCAAGTCAAGTCAAATTTATTAAAGGAAATATAGGCAAACGCCTATGAACTCCCTCTTGGTACATAGGATTTAAGAAATGCATCGGCAAAGCCGAACATTCTAAAGAAGTCGTTGACACAGTTTCAAACGACTACTCGCTTGTTTCAAGTAATAAACTCACACGCAGTTTACACGAGCCAGCAGTGTAACTGAGGAAGAAGAGCAGACAGTGAAAAAACTCCTAAGGCTGGCTCATAATTCAAAATGGAATGTCATTTTTGGTTTTTAGGAGAAAAACTGTCGCTCGTGGGGAAGCATGTGAATGGTAGGGGCATGATGCTTCTGTGAATCTTGACGGTAGCCATGGCGTCCATGATGAGGTATATCTTCACCCGAAGGACCATACGAGGAAGAGACCTCGGAGTCACGAGAACGTCCCGAAGACCGGAGATGCGACCATGATACGCCTTTGCTGTGCCAAGAGCCGAGGAACCCACCACATTGTCAGCAGTCGGTCGATACGAGAAAGGGTGTGACAAGGCCGCATAGCCTAGGACCATAGGTGCGGTAGGTGCGTCCTCAGACACGATCGGCGCAGATCGCATAGTAAGTCGATCGTGTCTAAGGACGCACCTACCGCACCTATGGTCCTAGTTTCAAAGTTTCAGTTTCAAAGTTTGCAGATTTAGACGTCAAAAATATGATGGTAACAAATTTCGCTTTTTCCGGAAACATTTTTCTGTCAAACTAGTATTTCAAGTACCTTGCGATATCGCTGGGCTCATGCTTTTACTGTGCTCAAATTACATCAACTCAAGGTCAATCTTCCGACACCGCCTCTCCGTAGCCGCATTATTTATTGCGGTCTCCCGGGGTTGTTATCCCTATAATTATGGAGATCCTAAGGGGATTGCATTCCAGAAGGTTGGTCTGAAATATTTGATTGTATTAATCACTTGAGCTAGCAGTCGGACGTGGCGCGAATGCTCAGCCTCTGATCTCACCGCGTCGGGCAGTGAAAGTGCGTCGCATAAATCCTTTAATCCTCCTTTCAGAACCGCCATTGTCAAAAAGATTCTCAGAAACTGCTATGAAGAAAAGGAGCATGTCGGATATGCGACCAATCCCACCATTATTAAAAGGCCGAGTGACGTCTACTGTCGACGGTCCCACTCTGGCTGCTAAGTTCAGGGACTTATTCTCAATAAATTCCAAAGAACTGCTGCTTAAATGTAAGTTCGATCTCCTCCCGTCAATATTTTATTAGCCTACCGCTGCTCACTGCAAATCAACGGCAACCATTCGGTTGGAAAACTGTATGTTTCGAGCAGTTACTTGTGCTTCGTAAAGCGGCCAAGTAAATCTTTAGAGGTACTTTTAGAGTTTTTAAAGTTATCGTTAGACTGTGATTCGACTCTCTGAAATCAGCAGTTTTGAAACACGCGAACAGGAGGATGTGTGGATTACGGCAAACGAAAAAGTAAGTTTTAACCATAATATCGTATCGTCCGTGACATTTGTTTTTGTTCAAAAATGTGCTTAAAGGTGTTAGAAATTTATACTTTGACAAACCATAAATATTTTATTTTCTTCAGTTGTGTTTCAGCATAGTGTGAGCGTATAAAAATATGAAAGAGGCTTTCTCACTTTCTCCAGTTTCTACTCATCGAAGGTGGTCGTCTTCTGAAATTTTTCATGCATCAAAGCTAGGTGTAGTTACGTAGCCAGAATACTTATAGGCAAAAAGAGTGGGGTTAGGTCACTTACACGCTGTCATTTCTCAGAAGTGGGCCTAGCTATATTGCTTTGAGTAACTGTAACTCCTACACCTATGTGCTCTTTAAAATATTGTTTATGAAGTAACATATCCCACAGCCTTGCTTTGTCTTAATTTTGATTCTTAGTCCACTTTCAGTTTCTCATCAAGTGTATGCCTTGAACTTTTTTTTCAGATTTTCCGGTTATTTGACTTCCAACGCCACGACTCTGCAGTGGGCTTTCTCTCCAATTATCTGAAGCTTCCTCATGAGGAGCATCGGGTAAGATTCTTCCTGTTGTGTAAAATTGTTTTATTTTCCCAGTTTTGACTCATGGTGACTTCCAAAACTAGATGCACTTTAATCTTCGATTAACATGGCACGATTTTTCTTAAACTGTGATCCAGGAAATGTGTATTCTGCCAGACTGGTCGTTGTTTTCCGTCCAATCTGACTTGCATTTCCTGCTTAAAGAGACGCGCCTGCTTTTTTCGATCAATGTAGCACTTATTTTTGCAGATTTCTAGTCCTATCAAAGAATATTATGACTTGGGAATAACGGCTTTTGGTAGAGACAGGATGGCACTACCGACAAAGACTAAGGAGACTGGGCTGGTAATTTCTGGCTTTTAAGCCCTCATCAGCCGGCCATACCTCATCCCACGTCTTTATAACCCGACTCAAAGTGCTATCTGCTGATTAAAAGTTCAACGCCCTAGCCATTCTGCCACTAATATTAGCCAGGACGCAGTGGGTCGAATTTATTTCATAGTACAATCAGTTGATCTACGTCAAATAACAGGCAAATGGGCCTGTGGCTTAATGGTTAAGGCGTTGGACTTAGACTCCTTCCCAACAGGCCATGGTTTCAAGCCTCAAGAGGTTATAATACCCTGGGGTCGGTTATGGCTGACTGAAGCGGGCTAATAAGTTAGACATGGCCATGACAGTCTTCCTTTTGATGCTCATGTTATTCCGCCCGAAATGCCGTGTCTAAGTAGAGATGTTGGTGTAGCCTCCGGTCATTGGGATACTAACTCGGCCTTTTGAGAAAAGCTTTATTCCGATGTGGTACGCTTGCAGTTTGATGCAATTGTCTATGGACCAAAACGCTTACCTCCATAATTATATTGAAAGCGAATAATGGACAAAAGATTAAGTTACTTTCCGTATGTCCACCGTAGTACATGAGTAGTGGCTATGCATTTTAAATTTTCTAGGGCACCCGTCTTTCCCCATTGTTTTTTAAAAGCAGCTTGCGGAGTCCATCGCGGCTGTTAATACATATATTATAGCAGCCGGAACAAGCCTGACATTCCGTTTGGTGCGGGACGTGAACGCCGTCAGCGTGCGTGGTATGCACTGTGTCTGGTTGTCAGTGCGCTTGTTAACTTCATTATCCAAACGTCCTACTCCGCTCATTATGCTGTTTATTAACGAAATTTGCCTGCAACTTTGCCATATTCGTCACTTCTGTTGCCTCTGAAGTGCGTGATCTATTTAACAGAGTAGACTTGTTTCTGAAGTATATGTTTGAACTAGATTTCACAATCATCTTTGAAAGCCATTATACGTATAAGCACAACAAAATGCTTGCCGATCGGTTAATCGTGTTCTTTGTAATTGGTACCAATTTACAGCAATCATTGATCTCTACCTACTCCAAGTCAACGTTGGCTAGCTCTTCTGCGACCAGTCAACAGAGCTTTTCCGTAGCCTCGCCTGACGAAGATGGCGATTCGGATCAGGCTCTTGGATCGTTCGATTCGCAGTGCTCCCAAGTATCTGCCCCGGATCTCTCGGTTTCCACGCAGTCTCGGCAGCCAATGCACTCCACGCAGCTACAATCCCCTCCCATTGCTTGTTCATCTCCCAGCAGCGACGCTGTTGAGTCTGTCTCCTCCTCATCTTCCCTCCAATCTTCGCTTGACAGTCATGGTAAGTTAATATGCCGCCTCATAGTCTCATCTATAGAGTAATATCTAGCCCAGGAGCGCCACTTCAACGTTTATACTTTCCTACTCGTCGACTAATTCTGTGCTGCGTTTTGATTTTGTGTCTTTAGCGTCATTGCAAGACGAAAAGCTAAGGCAATCTCAGCAACCGCCGCCTCCTCCTCCTCCACCACCTTCTACACTCTCCACTATCGAAAAGACCTGTGCCTGGGGCCTCACGGTCCTCTCAGACGTTGCTTATCAGGTCTCCTGCCTGCCCCTATATCTCCTCTGTCGTATCGCTATTGGGAGCATGAGCACCTCGTTCCGACTGTCTCCTCGAGGTGTCGTTTCTTCGCGGTCTTTTACTATCTTCATCGCCTATGTGGTGTAAGAAAGCCTTACGTTTGCATAGTTTTTTTAAAATCTTCCTATCAACCAGTCCTCTGCAAAGGCCACTTAAATGACAGCCGGTCCTGTTGAATCTGGGGTTTTAAGATCTATCGTTGTTTATCCTGGTTCACCTCAGTTTGCTATATTGAAATGGCACTTCATAGGTCCCGACAGCCACCGATTGACTAGCTTAGCTGTCGCCTGATGCATGTGGCGCCAATATGTTTTCCTTCTTTTTAGTTATTTCCTCTTGCAGCAACTGTTTCATCACTGTTGTTGCGCAAACTAGCAAAAGTTTTCATCTGGAGCTAGTATAATTTAGTCCTTTATATAGTTACTCATTTGAGCCTGTCAGTAATAAGCTCTGGAAATCTTTACCTAACTCGAAAAAAAAACTACGCAAAAGCAAGGTTTCCAAGTATAAATAATTTAGTTAACATGTAGAACTCGGAAATTTTGCAGTCAGTTGTCTACAACCTCTACTTTTTAATACGACCTTAGGCATGCCGTGTAAAAACAGCGTTATATGTAAGTCTGAGAAGGCCTTGGAGAAGTAAGACGGAAGAAAATACTCTGTGGAAGCCATCATAAAACAGTCGAGCACCGGAACGCAAACTTTTCCATTCATTCATAATTGTTGTAAACGTTCGTTACCAGCGAGCTGTCAGCGATCGCTATACCTAAAAGCGTCGACCATATTGAAAGTAAATTGAGGCAGTCGGATGTGGTTAGATAAACCAGGCGATTTTAGTACCTTGCCTGGTCGCTACGTATAAGAATAGACTTATAGGGACTTTGTTTAGTGGCATGGCCTGGAATGATGTAAAACATAGTTTTTATCGACGTATAAAGATTCGCAGCAGTCATTGCGTGTCAGCGTGTTATTTATTTTGAACTAATTTTTCGGACTGCTTCTACCACCACCACCACTGTTTTTTCCTTATCTGACTTCCATTTTCCACCATCCTCACACTTACAGGCTG
>JAYGXS010001560.1:0-13275 GCA_036362985.1 Ligula intestinalis
CGTTGTGGAGCTATGGGGTGGTAAAATTATCATGGAAGAGTTACGAGTGGCGTAAGGTCGGTCAACTGGAAGGAAAGCGTTAATTTGTGGGAGATTAGGACTATTGTTAACGCGAAACAGAAAGCATAGACCAGCTTCGAGTCTTCTTATCCAAAGAAATTTCATGTTTGCTAATTGACATCTATCTGTATAACACATACCAGACACAGAAACAGAAAATATTTTACGAGTGAAAACTCGCTGAACCTATTCAATCTTACTACGGTCATGCTGGGTCATGAGGCCAAAAAGCGGGCAGCAGTATTCTAGTATAGGAAGAACAAACATGCTGTATAGTTTTAACTTCATTTCTGGAAGGAAAAAATTATGCGATATAAACCCACATATCTGTGCGGCCTTGGCAGAAATTCGATCTGCATGAGGTGATAATGCAAGCTTATCCGTGTAAAAAAGACCCAAATCCTTTATCGTAGATCTTTCTAACATTGGACTATTTTGGAAGATAATGGGTCCAGGAAGCCTTGCGGGACCAAAACTCAAGAAACTACATTTTGATGGAGAAAACTCCATATGCCCCCTCCTGTTTTGCTCATGCCACAATCAAGCCTTTCTTTCCATGGATCCCGCTAAAATATGCCTTTCTACCATAGTCATAGTTCATTTTACAATAACAACTCGACAAATTAATGACTAAGGCCAATTTGTTTTTCACCTTTTGTTTTTCCCATGCAATTTTCCTTTGCGCCATTTAATTTTCCTTTTTTTTAAAATACTGATGAGTGAAACCTGCATCTCAGGGACACGCTCAATATAATCTCATCCAATGCGAGATCAATTATAAATAAGATGAGAGAGCTTAGAACAGTAGCTTTTAAGCTCGATCCAGATGCACTGTGTGTCACTGAATCTTGGGCTTACTCTCTTTTTTCTAACTCGACGCTCGCTAACTATAATTTAAGGTTTCAACGGAAAGACTGCACTAAAAAGCGTGGTGATGGTTGCCTGCTTTATATTTAATCATCCTTTGTGCATTGCCCATTTCACCTGAACACTTCTTCGTTTTCTGGAAATGTTTGCTGTGTTTCAGTCATCCTCTAGCCCAATAAAAAAGCGATAATTAGCTATGTCTATTATCCCATGGCTTTAACGGCCGAGTGTATACTCTATCGGCCTTTTAGTGATTGCAGCGATCTCTTTACCATTCCCTCTTTTTCATCTTCAACCATTTTTTATGTTAAAAGCGTCCATTTTGGAAAACACTCCACTTTCGGCTTTACATAGTGACATGCTTTGTTAATATTTCCCATTTTGAATTGACAACTACTTCAACCTGATACTTATTTTACATACTTTTTCGGAGCAATACAAATTTTGTTAACTTTTCGTTTGCCCATTTGGTTTTTGATGTAAATGAATGACTGCACCTATGACACCTGATTTTTATTAAGATGCATATCCTGGCTATATTTGTGAACGAAAATTCCGTTGATGTGGCTAGACGACTCAAAACTGCGAAGGTGGTGTTTGGAGAAGGAGGAGCGTCCACCTAAGGGGACGCCTTTTCACCCAGTTAGGTTGCTGATAACATACTTCACATTGGATGAGGCTCGCCGGGGCTGGCGGAGGAGACCTCTGATCCCTCCGAACCCACGCAAAAGGCAGGGGTTGCCAAAGGAAGTAAGCGTACAGTATAATTAATGTTTTCTTTTCTATGATTCCTCATCGAAATACGCCCGATTCTTAAGACGACGTTTGTGAGAAAGAGAATGAGCCGGTACCGGCTTCACGCTTAGTGGGTTGGCCAATCCAGTCTCAGAAAGCGCTATTACTTTAAATTATTTTAGGGTGCTCTCCGTGGTGAATCCTCCCACAACTGGCGCTGCGTCCACATCGTGGTCAACTAAGTTGCCCCCTGCGCTGATGCAAGCGTGGATGAAGACCATGGTGGCCTGCAATGAAGCCTTGGAGGCCTTTTTACGGCAAAGTAATAAACTAAGCAGACACGGGCCCGATATAGCTTAGTATGTTTCTATTAGTAAGCGGCTAGATAATTATGAGACTGTCTATCGTCGAGACGCCAATTGGGTACGGTAAGGCTTCCCCCTTTCCTTGTCATAGGCTATTATAGTGCAACAATTGAGGAACTTATTACGAAAGTTGATCACATTGCCAGCGAGCAGAATGTGCTGCATGGCAAGGTTGAGCAAGTTGGTGCTGCTGTCGTTGATAGCCAGCGTTCAGTGCCGACATGCTCCATGGCAGCACTAGGGCGTTTGCCACTTTGCGCACATGAAAACCTGAACCGTTTTCTGGAACACTTTCAGTGCAACCTAAGCAAAGGTTCCAAAAAATGTCCTTCCTTGGAAGCCCGCTGGATACATTTTTCAGTGATACGTTTTATTATTATAATGACCTTCAGAGGCCGTCCGACAACATTCGCATTTACGGAATGTTGACGACGAGGTCCTTCGGAAACCCGTCATAGAATGGTTCCTCGGGTCTCGAGACCGCTATGGTGGGGTCCGAGGGAAACTGACGAATGTAGTCCAGGGAGGCTTCCATGACTTATTGAACTCCGAGTGCACGGTTAGTGTCATCGTACTTGCATATCTTCTCCGTTAAGTTAATTTGCTTACTATTCACCCTCACGATTTACTTGGAAGGCATACTAGGCAACCGCCATCAGGGCGAACATTCAGACACTTTACCACTTGATGAGTCATGAAAAAAGACCAAAACCAGACATAATCGATACGAATAAACTCTGTAGCCGTGCGCGTGCGTATGTATGTGCGTGCACGCCCGCACTCGCGTGCGCTGACCCCTCCCCCCCAGCGCCGGTGGGCCTTCCCATCGATTAAGCCTGACTTTGCTCTCGGGCCACTGCCCACACATTAGTTACCTGTCTGCATGTTCGCACTGACACCGTAGTCTGAGAGGGGATATAGGGGGAACTACAGCAGACGCCTCTCCGATGCGTTCCCACCTGCCATCTCCCGCCGTCTGCTACCTTAATCTCCCTACCATGGATCAATCTACCCTCCGTCTCATCTCTGTTTTTAATGACGGAGCAGCCACTCCCGACCACTCTGCCCCACACCTCCTGCTCGTTGCCGAAATTGAGGCCTATCCGGCGGGAATCCTGATACAACAAGGGCTACTAGCCCGTCAGGGGACATGAACTTGGCCGCTTACTATGCACGCGCATATGCAAGTAAATATATTTACTACTACTTACTTGTAAGTAGGGCTTTTTAGTTAATTGTTGTCAATTATGACAGGCAGCGAGACAATCACATATACGTATAGGCGTATACGCTACATATACCACTGCCTGCTGCCGCATGCCGTGCTCTAATGTGACTGTTGTCACATGCTATTAAAGTGCAGTTTAGTCGCATGATATTAATTCAGGGGCTTTTTCTATATGTTGTGCAGCATTTCCTTACGTATCTGATATTGCGTTTTCTGTTGTTGTAGGAACCCGCCGCATATGAGGCAGGTGCTTCACGATATGAAGACCCTTCTTTATTTGAAGCAACCTATTCACAGTATGGGGACCATTCGCTGAATGAACAGTGATCACTGTTCAAACGATTCGAAAGATTTATGTGCATATTATTTACTGTAAATAGTTTTTTTTCACAAGAACAATTTTGGGGGGGGGTTGGGGGTGGAGGGAAATGGGGCTTGAAAAGATTAGAGTAAGGCGGCACGCTGCGCAGATATTTTCCAGGACGGAGGTAAACGAATTGAACTCCCTGTCCTGAACCCCGTCCTAGGCGAAGGTATAGCCCGTTTACCCCCCTTTTCCATTCGCCTTCAGTGGGAGTAAGCGGGAACTGCGCTGGCAGGGGTAATTCAGGCAGTGAAAGTAAGATCTGTGAAATGTTTGAAGAAGTTGCAGAGACTCAATTTGATGTCAAAATAATCGCAGGTGATTTAATTCTGCCAGACATTGACTGGGGTGCAAATGCATCTCCATCAAAACTTCAGAAATTGGTGGATATTATTAACTTTTCAAACATATCACAACTGGTCAGTTCAGTCACTAGAAAAGGCATCATTTTAGAGTAAATGTTTCATGAATTTCCATTGTGGTCTTTTCATGAGTGACCAAACACAAATTCACTGCTGTTTTCCAGTCTCCGCTTCCAAAAAGCCTGAGGTAAAACGCAGTGGTCTCGACTTTGCTAACGCGAACCATGAATTAATAAATCATTTCCTCAGCACTCTAGATTGGCATAGCATATTTTAAATTAAAGATGCAAACGTTTTTCCAGGAGCTGCCCTGTCAACATCAGCATCTCCATGCTCTGCGGGGCACTAGGTGCATTTAGTAACCATAGAAGGGGCAGATGCCGGGAGCCATAAATCCATGTGGCTACCTCATGCTCCTTCACTGGAAAATAAATACGCAGGGGGTGTTGCTTTTCGTTATACTGGCTCCTCAAGCGCATGTTAGGGCACGACAGCTTCTATTCGGATGTGTGGAAGACGCAGTAACGCGACATGAATCTTCCTGTTACTAACAACTAGCCCAAGCGGCGGTCTTCAAAGTCTTAAAGCAATAAATTACTTGTCGTTCTTCACTTTCAGCAGGATTACGTTGCTTAGGAATACAAGGTTTTTAGGCAAAAGTTAAAAATCCGAAGACGTGAAAATCAGGCTACCTGCGTACACTTAAGTTTGATTATAAAAATTACTGAGCAAAAAAAAACAGCCCAAGTATAATTTCGCTGGAGAATAACGACCTTTTAATATTTTCGGACACATATGCTTCCATATTGTGTGCAATGCAATTCATGGCTGATACTGAACAGGCTTATTTTCATCAAGGTATTCCAATACGGTTTAATGAGATTTTCTACTTGTTTCGTCCATTTGTGCATTGCTTGATTTACGTTGGAATAAGGCAACAACGTTTTCGCTTCATTTTGCCTATTTAGAGGTCACAGGAGTACGATATTTCGTAAGCGCACGTGTAGACATGCTGGTTAGTGACAAAATGAATTCAACTGGAATACAGGTACGGGTACAATAAAAAACGTACTACCTTTTGAATTCTGAGCAAAATTTCCTTCCGTCATGTTTTTTTAAAATTATTTTGTGATATCGATTATGATGATGTTCATATATTTCTTGAAATAATAATCAAAAAATTAATTTTTAACGTGTATTATTCGATTGAACATATATAAGTATTGCGTTTTTTATGCTTATCTAAACCTCCGGAACAAGATATTTCTTAAAAGCATTTACCTAAATAACGTGTTTTTAAACATCCTTTCTCATGCAGCTGTCCAGTTCGATCATGGTTTTATGATCACCCAAACACTTAATTTGCTACCGCAAAACATAAAGGTCCACAAAAAATCCACGAATGCATATTCTTAGCAGAATATCCCAGCAGAATATCAGCGACGATTTCATGAAGACGAATAACCTTCTTTCCGTTGCCCTCCAAGCTTTTGTATTCATTGATTCTGCTATAGAGATAGGAAATGTAATTATATTCTTACTAACATCTTGACAGGTAATGTTAATGGCATATCTTTGATGTTTGTATCTATGCTTATTTATGGTCCTTATTTCCAATGAGTTTAACAAATTACAGCCTTTTTCTAAATCGAATTGGTTCTTTTGTTTGCGCTAGAAATGGGCAATCTAATAGTTGCATTTACCTCAATTTCTTGAATGCAAAGCATACTTGTATGTTCTCTGAACATATAACTTAATTAGTTTCTGGTTTTTATCAATGCGTTTTAATATTTCAGCACTCATGGACAATAGCTTTATATTCCGCAGACTTTAATAGCAAAGGAAATTACTTGCATCTAAAAAGCATTGGAGTTGGCCCCTTCTGCCCCCAGTATGCGGATCGAAATTTAAATAGTTTATGGTAAACAGCATTTTGTACCTAACGTCAACTTATTGAACAAATTAACAACTAAAAACCTGGTTAGGGTAAGTTTTAGCTTAAGGGTTAGTTTAAGGGTTATGTATGACAAAATAGGCTTTTCTTGTTAGCTATTCATAGTAAACTACATATACGCAATGAGGCTATTCATGTCCTCCGAATATAATGTACCCTTTTGTGTTTGTGTCACAGCCTTTAGGTTTACGTAACCAAAGCGGCTTGCATTACGTGACCTATATCTATTCACGATTAGCCTTTTGCCTGCATTCCCAACCCGTCACGTAAGACACAAGCCCGTGGCTGAGCATTTATAGGGCGCATTACCAGTGATACTTTTGCCTACTCCTTAGATTTTATTTGTCTTCCCACAGGCATGTATATAAATTCACTCAGAAATGTCCGAACACCTATCCAATATGCTTCCGAACTAAACAAAGTTCACGTTATGGCTAGAGTTCCCGAGACGGTTGACCACCTTAACGTTCTTCGGCGAGTGATTTTTTATACACAAAGAAAAATAGACCAATGCAGGAACATCCTTGGAAGGTATGTCATTACGACGGCGTAGACAAAAGAGTAAATACAGAAGGGAGATAAACTGATTCCGTAAAGCCTTCCACTGCCAAAGACAGTTTGTTTAGGGAAAATTTGGCAAACGTATGTTTTTCCTCTTATTTTAAAAAAGTACTGAGTATGAATATGCATCATCCGGCTCACTACTACGTCATACTATGTATTTTTAATACTAGCGTTATTAAGTATCGCCTAATGCACACTTTGCTTCTATTATACGCTGCTGACTACATATGGTTAGATTCTGTCGCCTTTTTCACATTCAGGAGACCACAAATGGAATCATTATTTCCTACTGACTGAAACAATCTATCACCTGGATTCATACATTCGACATCGGAAACAGAGGCCCCTGTGGTTAATTGTCTAAAAAGTCGAGGCCTCAGCACGTTTTTGTCACTATCACCACTTTCGCGTGTTTGTAACTACTTCGGTGCAGTAAAAAATCATAGAATATAAGCTTGCTCCCAGAAGGGAAAACACGGATCGCGAGATCACCTGAGTTTGTGTTTGCGAGGAGTGGCCATGTGGCGGACTCAGAGTCCGGTGGAAATTATTCCTTCATACTGTGGCTTCTGACGCACGCCTTATTCATGTGATCTGAGGCAGTCGTGGCCACACACTAAGAAGCCGTTGTGGCCGCGACGGCCACCTGCACCCTCTCCTGTCTTCTTCACTCGGTCATGATGCCGTGCGCAGCGTGGGAAAGAGGTTGTGGCAGTCTGAATTCGGTAGTGCTGCCCATAGTAACCTCTCTCTCATCCTCCACAACCTTTGTATCTCCACGCCTCCAGCGTTGACTCATCCTCTTGCCTCAGCTCGCTCTTGTACTCTTGCAACCCCCGCTGTCGAAGCACCTTCGTCCGCATGTAATCGATTCCTCGTGAGCTGTGACGCCTACACCTGCACCCTTCTATTTTTGGCTGAGGACTTGACCAGGTTTCGCTTAACCCGCATGCATATACACCTGCACCCTTTTGTCTTTGGCTGAGGACTTGACCAGGCTTCGCTTAACCCGCATGCATATACACCTGCTCCATTTTCTGATTGGCTGAGGTCTTGACTAGGCTTCGCTAACCCCGCATGCATATGCATCTACACCCTTTTCTCTTTGGCTGAGGACTTGACCAGGCTTCGCTTAACGCGCTTAAACCGCATGCATATATACTTTTACACCGACTCGACTAGTTCTATACGCGAAACTTGCAGCATCTACTATAAAGCTTCTTGAGCAGTCATGTTGTCCGAATTCATGCAGTCTTCCCAGACTTGTTATTTGGGGATCCTTGTGGTGTTCAGGCAGCAACTTCCTCTCAATTGGTGATCCCGGCATGATATGAACATACAACCTTCTGAAATGTGTGTGGGTGTTAGCTGCAGCTCAATTTTACTGTCAGTTAAAGCTTTGCCACGTTGCAGGCCACCGTATTGACGATGCACACGGTAGGCCTTGACCAAAATGACCATTGAAATATTGACTGGTCCTAAAGCGTAGTTTACATCCTTCGAAAATGCCGCTACGTCATCTAGCGGGTACTGCAAACTATATTCGTTTTGGTTCTGTGCCGAATTGCGGGCTGCTGCCGTTAACCTACACGATTGCAGCAGGCGAATTTTGTAGGACTTAAGGGATCATGCTGGTTACCACCATAGGGTTTGGTTCCCGTAAGGTAAACTGCCAAAGGGTGTATGAGGCGTCGCAGGTGTGGCCCACATTATGTTTACTTAACACTCACACCTAAGCCGTAGACTACTTAACTCCTCCTCCTCCTCCTCCTCCTCCTCCTCAATTGTATTAATTTTCAAATGTTTGTTTTGACACTACGGCCTGAACGGCTTCTTGCCATTTAGTAGTAAAATACCCACTCAGCATGTCAATTGAAAAAAAATAAACAAAAGTTACAGTGTTTCCTGTTGCGGATTAAACATGCTTACATAACTTGGATGAAAACTGCCATCAACAATATGATTAAGGTGAAGTCGGCATTAATAAAGATCCACGGTCGGCGATCATATCTATGGAATGTGAAGGCTCATGTGGTAGGAATTTCGAAAGAAATCATTGAGCGTGAAAATTGGCTGGAACTCAAATCGCCGCGAGAATCCAGACAAAGTGTTCGTAGTCACGTCTGTGGAGAAGTTGGTAACGTGTTTGAGCAATACCATCCTTTCGCCAGCGCAAGTCCACGTTTTGGGGGGCCGATAATTCACCTGCGTGAGTATTCCTATCACGAGGATGATTTCGGGAGAATTCTGCAAAAACTCCCATTGTGTCCTAAGGTCGATCCACCCTAATGTTGTTCAGCTGCAGTCTATGGGATAGGTCATCATCTTCACCACCCCAGCCGTAGAAGATGTTTGAGGCGCCGTTAATTGTTTCAACATGCCTCCAACTTAAGGCCGTAGCTGCCCCCAGGAATGAATTGTACAACCTAAGAGTAAAGCATACCTTGTTGACATTTGGTCATAAAATGTCTGAGCTATAATCATCTAGATAGCCTATAAAGCTTTTAACTGCCGCATTCACCTGAATCGATGCATTAAAAGCCAACGTGATGGACCATCTAAACGCACAAAGCATTGAAGTTCAATGCTGATACAGAAATCCTGTTTCATGCCTTGCGTCCATTAAACGTAACTGAAGCTACCTATAGTGTCTTCAAACCTTGGTGATAATTAATATGTTCTGAAGTGAGAAAAAACGATAATATAAAGTCTGATCAGCAGGGAAATAAAAAACTTGCGTAAAATGGTTATTACCCCTTCAGACACCTAGAGACAAAGTCTGTATTATCCGTTAATAACAACGCTTGCACACCGGACAAACTTTGTTTCAACCACTAATAAAAATAATTTGCCGATATATTAAGCCAATTTTTATCCACAGATTATGACAAAATGTACATGTTGTTTTAGTGTCAGATACAGGCGTTTTCTGTTTGCCGTCAATGGTCTGTTTGACCGCGTCATAATGGTACTGCAAATAATAATTAAACATGCGTATATTCTACCGGAGTAAACAGTACTCACCGCGTAACTTGTTTTCCATTGCGAAATGCATTGACTAATTGTCTGACGTTCTGCCCACAATCGTATACAACAAAAGGCGAAGAAGGCACTTTGTCAACGTCATGCAAAATGAAACATTCGATGCCAAACAGACGATCGCCGGAAACACTTTTCCTTATCTCCCTAACAGCGACATTGAATAGTTTAGCTCGATTAAAGCTGCCATTGCCAGCCTGCTCCACGACAAGTACGACACACTGGCTGTTTTGGGTGCTGAGAAAGGGAAGCATAAACGTTAGGAACCTGGACAAATCCTCGCTTTGATTCCTATATGGCACCACAATGGCGACCGTAAAGTAAGCAGAATCCCCCAACGGCGGAAATGATTGGGCTTGCATTGTGGCATCAATTAGGCTCAGTTCGGAGGTGTTTGCTGACCGCAGAAAGGAGGCTGAACCAATTCCAGTGTGAGGTAGGTAAATTGCTTTTAAGGACTTTTTGAAAGCTCCAATGAAGTAGATATTAACGACAAGTACGACAACCAGCAAGATTATGATGGTAGACAAGAAGTAGTGTTTGCATAAGTATGCCCCAATCATGCTAATTTCTGATCTCCAGACGGCATATTATACTTGAAATTAGAGTTCACTTACTAAGATGGTTGCATGTGGAAGTAAACTGGTGATGATTGGTTAGCAAAAAAATTTGTGCAGGAGTGCTACTCAGCAGTAAGTCTCATGACTGGGTCAAGGATGTTATGTGGGCTTTTGCGTGGCAGTTAGCGGATGCGTTTGGAAATGGCCCTTCGTATTTGGCAACAGTTAACGGCATTGCAAGCTTCACGTGGGATTTCCTAAACAACTTCTTTTTGATGATGTGCAGGAGAGTGAGCCTGGAGACACAATGGAATAAGTGAGTCGAGTATCCGGCTGGTGCGTGCTGGTGTGTATATTGAGAAGTAAGAGACGACTCAATCGCTGCGACAATATGTTTTTTCGCCTGACATTTTCGAAATCCGTCGCGGATTCATCATCAGCGACATACTCACAGAAAAATGGCAAAAACAGTTTGTGTGTGCACAGGGTTCTGCCGTAAAATTTAACCGTACAGCAAAAATATATAAATGCCTTTGATTACGCGCTGATTTGTAGTGCAAGCAATGACCCTCTGGCTTTGTGGTGTTGTTATAAGATGATGTGGTGACCTGTGCGTTCCCCGAGTTGTGATTTGCTGTGGCCACATTGGGTCTAACTACCGAATATGGACTGGGCAGATCGTTGCACTTGTTGATGGATTGGGGGCCCGTGAACCACGACTCACGTAATTCTCAGCTCACTCAGTTGTCACCTCTTGTGAGAGTTTCAGCCTCATCAAATTTTAATGTGTGGCCAGGTCTCGTCGAATGAGCCGCAACTTGAGAATCGGCATCATATTGCCACACTGCTGCTGCGTGTTCATAAATTTGCGTCTTGAGAAGCCTTCCATTTCTCCGACATACAGTGAGTGCACGTTCTCATGAGATATGTGCGAAAACGTAATTAATGTCATTTTGCGGGAGATCAGCCCACGCGGCGTGCCCTTTAACTATATTAACAGCAAAGTAAGAACCATAAGTCCAAACAAGTCAGAGTTTGGTTGAGAAATTACTATTAACTAACATGAAAAATTTAATTTTCATAAAACTCTGCGAACTCAGGTAATGGCAATATTAAAAGTCACTGGTCCAATGTGAAATATAAATGTTTTTAAGGCATGGAATGGGAAAGAATGGCAAGTTAAACCAGAATAAGTACAAATACAATATTTTTAAAGATAAAATTATTTTCAATACCATTGAAAATTGCATTTAATGTGTAAGAAATGGATGAAATCACCATAACTACTGTTTTTTAATGTGGATACTTCGCAAAAGTTTTCATTTTCAATGCACCAAAAGATTCTTGCGTGCTTTGTATCATTTTTTATTGACAATTGCAAAATGATTTTCTATGAAACTCATATCCCGGCTGTAAGCAGAATAAAAACACATTGACTACCACACACGGGTAGGCTGTCAGTTTACTAAAACGTTAGATACAGGTTGTACTTATAATCAAATTCATACAATCTTGTCTATGTTGAAATAAATTTGCGTTTGTCACATTTTCAAAAATTATTTCGAGAGTACGAGTGCGATGAGGAGCAAACTGTTTTCGAAATTCTGTTAAACACTTAACGAGTTTTACAGTTTTGCTCTGTTTTTCATAAATACCGATTTCGTTCAACCAATTAACCAAAAGCTTAAAAATAAGAAATATCTTAAAAGCAGTTACCTAAATAATGAGCTCTCAAACATTCCTCCCTAGATGGCTGTCTGTGTGGGTCATGACTTCAGAATCACCCAAACATGTCTACTCGTTGCCGAGAAAATTGAATTTTCACAACAAGAGCCGAGAATGAATGCGTCTAGGATTTATTAAAAACTTTCTAGAACGAGTTACTTCCTCAAAAAGTGCTTAATTTAGATATTTTGAAGTTTAATATCTGTAATCGGTAAAGTTTCTGAAGATCAAGTGAAGATCAACATGGGATATTTTGACCGTTTTTTGAAGTCCCTTAAATTTGGAGGAAGAAACTGCTGGTAATGAAAGAACTTACATTTCTTTGTAAACCAGAGCAGTTTTCAATATGTCCTTTTACTTCAGGGCACCTTTCTTTGATTTTACTTGCATAACAGCGTGACCGGACATATCCTCCAATATTCTTAAATATGATAATCTTTTGCCTGTTCCGTTCCAATTTTATATATTAATTGATTTTCTTCTATATTTTGACAACATTTGGATGGAGTTAGTTGAATTTGTTAGTTAGAAAACGAATCTTATTTCGTGACCTTGATTTAGAGTCAAAGAGGCCTACTTATTTCGGCGTAGTAAACACATTTTGGTATCCTGTAAGTTGATTACTAATCTTTAGGATACAGCGTAACAGACATGTAAAGCAAACATTTGTGAATTAAATTCATGGATCTTTTCTCCATTATAGTGCTGTACGTCATATATACACCTACTTCAATTTCCTGGAAGCAAAAAAAAAGTTTCCATTGTGCAAATAGCTGTAATTAAAATGTTCCTGCTCTTCAGGAATCTTATTTTATAGTTCAACATGAATAAACAAGAAGCATTTTTCCGCAGCGCTTAATAGCGTAGGAAACTCCTTGGATATCAACAAACCCCAAATTTTCTCATTTCCGCCTATATTTTCTCCCAGTTTACTAATCTGAATGGAATGTTATCCTAGTAAACAGCATTTTGCGCCTAAAGTCTGCCCAAATAACCAAATAAACAACCTCAATCGACGGATTGTGAGCCAACAGCCGAACTTAATTGGCTGGTACATGAAGTAAATAGCATGGAGGTGAGGGTTTTTATCAGCTTTAGCTGCTATTGTAACATTAGCTTCAAGTGCACGCATAATTCCTCCATCGTGGAGAGAAAACACTTCGTCGATAATTGTTAAGACTCGTTGCTCGAACTTCTAATTAACATGAACGTCAAACCAAAGAGCCCGTTCGAGGGAGATAGAGAAAAGACCTGTCGGCCAGAGTGAGAGAGTGCGTTTACGCAGACAAGCACTTTGGGCAAGTCAGCACAAGTCTTTGGGGTAACAGACACAACATATTTAGGGCAACTAAAAGAATTTAAGCTAGGTCCATCGAGCCAATCAGCTTCTATTCTGGCTTGGCTACTGGAACGTTTGGCTGTGACTCAGTGGCTCAGTGCAGTTTAAATTTT
>JAYGXS010001561.1:0-11638 GCA_036362985.1 Ligula intestinalis
ATGGAAACAATAATCAAACAACAACTTTTGCAGTTCCCGGAACAAAAGCATCTGCTATCGGATGTTCAGCATGGTTTTTGTAGAGGTAGGTGCTGAGTTACAAACTTACGCCTCTGTTTAGAACGGTGGAGTGAGGCAGTCGATAGTGAAAACTCGGTGCACGCTGTCTATATTGACTTCAAGAAGGCTTTCGGTACCGTGCCGCACCGCCACCTCCTTTATAAACACAGCCACATAGGAGTAAGAGGAAGGTTTCTTGCGTTGATAAAAAGCTTCCTAATCGGTGGCTCGCAAACTGTCCACAACAGTCAGCCAAGGTTGAGGTTGAGCCTGGTGTTCCCTAAGGCTCCGTCATTGGTTCAACCTTGTTTGTTATGTACATCAACGATTGTGTCCGCGAACTGGATCGTGGTATGACCATGTTCGCCGATGATATCAAACATTGGAGCGTATTTCGAACAGCAGCTGACGAAAAGCACTTGCAAACAAATTTAAATAGACTTTAACAATGGTCGGCGGACTGGCTCTTGCCATTCATCTTTTCCGGGCAGCTTTTTCCACAATTTGGAGAAAGGACCATCAGGAATTTAGGATCCCTTCTTGAAACTACCTTCCTCTAACTCATGTACCCCGGAATCAGGACGCAGTCTTGACGGCTCTCGTTTCGCTGGTCATCAACCATCATCAGGGCCTTATATTTGGCCACATCTCAGACATCCACAACAATGGTCTTGTAGATTTGACGGACTTTTGGATATCATACAGCGGTGCCCATCACGATCATAAACTGGTGGGTTCCCTATGTTCCATTATGCCGCATCGGTTTGGGAACCCGAGTGTAGTGCTGGGAACCCGTCTATACCAGTAATGTTTCGTTAATACCTATTGTTCTGCCCCACACTCAGCTTCGACTGACTTTGCTTCCAAGCCCTTCCCCCTTACTAACAGAGGCAGTGGGTACCAGAATACATATGTCAGAATTCTAGATAACGATGTGGCTCATCTGTGTGTGCCCTTGAATTTCACCTTCCGCATAACACTGCTATATTCATTGTTGTTGAATCTAACAAATTCGCTTCTAAACAGGTATACTCGTCTTATAGCTATAGACTACGGATACTTTGTGAAACCAATTATTTCTAGTTCTTCAAGTTATCGAATTTTTGGTTTATTGGTGAGGCCCACTGGACCTGAAATATACAACTTATTATCATTATTATTATTATTATTCAATGAGAGCAAAAGCACCACCATTCTAGTCGACAAAACCGGTTCTTCAAATGTCATTGCTTACCGACTAAACGACATACCATTGAAAAAAGTAACATCCCAGAAAGACTTGGGAGTTAAGATCACACCCTCGCTTAGACCGCCCCTGCATTGCACAAAGGTAGCCAAGTCCGCGATGTTCGTCACATCATCGTTAAACGAGATTTTTTCGCCTTCATGGAAGAGTGCTTCACAAAAGTCTTCGGAACCTTCGTACGACCACAACCAGAATCCGCTATCGAAGCTTACAAAGCCCGGGTTGCAAACAACGTCAACATCATCGAAAAGGTGCAAAGGCGCGCAACCAAACTTGTCATGGGGCAGGGCTCGCAGGCTTATGAAACATGACCGTCGAATCTTAAAATTTTCCATTGTGCTACATAGAGCTTCAGGATACTTGATACTAGCATTTCGCGTGTTACTTCTTCGAGACTGCTGTCTTATAATAGCGGATTTCTTTGAAAAAGCAACAACCTCGAATTTTAGGGGTCATCCAGTCCCGACGCTCGGAAACACTTCTTTTCAAAAAAGGGTGCATGGAGCGTGCAATGTTCTTCATCGTAATGCCTGAATCGCAAGATACTTTAAAGCGAGAACCGGATCGATACAGCAGTGCGCGCTATGGAACGAATTGGCCGCAGCTGACAATCTACAACAAGAACTAAAATAATACGACAACGTTATTTTTTTTAGTAGCATTGGTTATCATAGCCATTTACGTACCATTAACTTTAAGCAGCGTATACACAAAGGGAAAACAGACATTTTAAATACTACTAACTACACTAACAGCAATAATTCAGGGATATATATGCTATTTTATAATGCTCTCCCACCAATAGTATCAAGCGAATATCTCCGTGGCCTACCCTACTTGGATATCATCATGCCGTGAATACCCAACTGGCGACCAACCAAACCTGACGGCATAAACACTCACCCTTTGTTCAAACCGCAGCTGATTGTCGACGATCTAGATGGATGTCTTTGTTTTTCCAGTCCCGTTGGCGGACTCTGCCATCAGCAAGACAGAATCAGGTCACAGTTCCCACATGGTGATGATCCTGGGAAACTTTGCCATAACCCCCGTTGGATCCCCATAAAACACAATCAGATATTTTTTTCGTTTTTTCTCCTTAAGCCCAGTCATTACCTTACAAGAGCGACAGTTTTTTCTCCTAAAAATCACTAGGGAGTTTTTTCACTCTCTGCTCTTATTTTTCCATCCCATGACTCAAGGCACCTGGCCTCGCTATCAGTTTGAGATGCAAATTTTTCTGCCACCACTACACATATGTGAAAATAGGGAACTAAAAGGAATTTTTCCTAAATATTCCTCAATATACTGATACTTATCCGTCAAATGTGCCAGGATGGTGGCGCAATTTTTTATAAAACGCCGGTAGTAGTAGTTAATCAGGCCAATAAAACGGCGGAGCTGAGTGAGAGACTTCGGGGCTGGAAAAGACAACACTCGTTGCACCTTCTCCAAAAGGGTTGTGGTTACTTAAAATTGATCGGGAACTTGGCAGGAGTGTTCAACGTGTTCCATATGGGAGGAGGTAGCGACATGATGTCATCGATATACATGAAAGTTAAAGAGAGTCCGCTCAAAATGCCATCGACAAAACGCTGAAACGTTTGGGCCGCGTTCCGCAAATCGAAAGACATGCGAAGGAATTCAAGCGGACCGAAAGTTGTCGTGACTGTGGTTTAAGGGGTATCCTCCTCCGTGACCGGTATTTGATGATATGCTCGAACGAAGTCAACCTTGGAGAAAATCGCTATTCCAGCCAAAATGTCGGAAATATCATGAATATGGGGTATCGGATACCTGTCCGGGACTGTAACTCGGTTAACAGCGCGATAATCACCGCATGGCCGCCAGTCATTGGATGACTTTTTGGGAACCATATGCAGTGGCGAAGCCCACAAACTGGACGACAGAGGGATAATCCAAAGATTAAATATGTGCTTGAACTCCTTTTTCGCGATCTGTACCACCTCGGGATGAAGCCGACGTGGATGAACATGGACGGGTCTGCTGGTGGTATTGGTATGGTGACGAACGGCGTGTTGGACCTGCTACGTGAAATGATAGGGCTTAGATAGGGAAGGATAATCCCTCAAGATATCATAGAAAAGTGGCCGTGGCACAGCCAAGTGCATGCCAGTGGAAGGCTCACGCGAAACTACCCTGACAGTACCCAGCTGGGTGGTAGAATCCAGCAACTTCTGATATTTGAGGTCAACTGTGAGGCATAAATGTGACAACAAATCCGCTCCAACGATAGGTGACTGTACGTCAGCCTGGATGAAAACCCACTGAAAGTGGTGACGAAGCCCAAGGTCTAGAGTAAGGTACCGTTGACGAAACGTTGCGAGTGTGGTTTTATTAGCAGCCTGCAGTGTTAACTGCGATGGCTTGAGATTCTGACATTGAGGGGGTGGCAAAATGCTCACATCGGCACCGGTATCGATCAAGTAACGGAACCCAGTGGACTTGTCAGTCACATGAAGCAGGCGACTGGTTCGTGAATGGCCAGCACCAGTTGTCGCCATTTCTGGCTGGTGGCCTCGTTTTTCGAGTGAAAACGACTAGCGTAAGTGTAAGGCCGAAATTACGGTGGTACCAGCAGACTTTGTCGTCTACACGCTCTTTTGGATAAGATCCATTGCAGCTTGTAAAAGGACGAAAGATGTGTAGCCAGTTGAGCGTAGAACACATTGTGCTCATTTGACAGCCCAATAACCTGACAGTATCTTTAAGATCATGCACTTCTTCGTCTCTGTTGGCCGAAACATCGTGAAACTATTGGGAGGGTAAACAGGGCCATGGTGACGATGTACCACACGATTTGGTCGACTTTCGTTGCGTATGACTATCAGGTTGACGATCAGATCGTGACATGGCAACCTAAGGGACAGCATGGCTAAGCATTGACGTTGATTCTTGATGTACAGACTATGAACTAGCACCGTAGTAACACTTCTGAATGCAATCAGCACGATCCGCGAGTTTGGTAAGCGGAACAGTGTCATGTAGTAGAGCAAGGACTTTTTGCATTGGATGGGGCAGTTTATCCATCCAGATGCAGCGGAAAATTGAATTGACCAAAGTGCGACTAGCAAGCAAGTGATGCATGTGGCGTTTCACGGCAGGGGCGTATGATCACCTAGCTCCAACTTGTTGAGGAGGTAATGGAGCTAACTATCAGCAGACTGTGCCGTGCGTTGAATGATAGCTTGTTTTAAGATAGAATATGGTCTTTGTCTAGGAATAGGATCAAGAATATCCTGAACTGCAAGGGCGACATCGAAGGTAAGTAATGAACAACGTACGAGTAACGCTAACACTCGCTAGTAATATGACGTGATGTGAAAACGGCTTCGATCTGTTTAAACCAGAATGTAGGGTCTAAACCTCGTACTGGGGCAGCCAAATAGAAATTTGAAGAGCATGAGGTTCATCCAGATAGACTGATGCGTACGACTTGATGGAAGCAGGAACGTCTAAATCGGCTTCTTAAAAAGGTTGATCTTCTTTTGCCATGTTGTAAACAATTGAACGGCAAACTTGAACGTGAAAAACAGGTGAATATAATAAATAGCAAGACGTGGACAGCACTAAAGCAGGGTCACCAAATTTCTAGTGGAAAAGTCTTATTCTCAATAAGATGCAAAACTTTCTAGCGTAGACTACACTAAAGGTTAAAGGGGATAAAACCGCAATGAAAATTGTCAATGATACGACTCACTTAGATCTTTCCATATATATGTCAGCGGAAGCGAAGAGATTGACTTCCAAAGGAGGGGTCCTTGAAGGCCTGAGTCGCAGTTCGTCAAGTGGCACTCGGGAGAGGTGAGAGGAATCTCGTTCGTATGTGGCCATGAGTAACAGCGGCTGCTGAGGTGGAAATATGCTGATATGTGCAGTGGTGTAGGCAAAGTGTGCGAGAAGTCAGCACGCCATCTGAAAACCAAACTGTTATTTCACATGGCTTGCGTTAAAGCAAAATTCACTTCTTTTAGTAAACTTAAACAACGTATAGGGTTGGCTAAGGGCCTACAAGCCTTATGATTTCGCCGAAGATTTTTGAGAAACAGTCAAAAACCGTGGATGCCCACTTGATTGCGTAAAACATTGAAGTTGCAGTTAAAGCCGCCTAACAACAGTGTTTCTGGGAGTAGTATTCCATTCAGATGGTAGGGTCGCGCATAAAAGACCAAATTTTGACTTTCCAGACGCAGCAGCGTGCATTTGTTCAAATTGAAGGAGATGAGCCATCTATGCGACCAATCGTCTAATCGAAAAAGTATTTCCTGTAAGCTATCTTCATCCGCAGCACACTTGATGACATTCCATATTTTTACATCATGTGCAAACATGGCACAACCGCAAAGCAATTCGTGTACACAATCGCTAACGAACAAGAAAAAGATTTTGGGTCTGAGTACTGAACCTTGAGGGACTCCGAAGTCGATGACTGTCAGGCCTGATCGTTGTCGTCCTACACACACGAGGAAATTATAAATCCACGCTAGAACACTGCCACCGATACCAAGCAGTGTCAACTCTTGCAAGAGACGTTGGTGTGGAACACTGACAAAGGCCTTCCGGAAATCAATGTAGGCGACACCTATGGTTTTTTGCATCAATTACCCTTGTCCAGCTTTGAATCCTGTAGAACTAGTTTGTTACACATAACCTACCACTGCGTACGCCATATTACGCATTCGACAAAATATTGTTTTTTTCACAATATATCATCAACAGCTTCTTGATGATCTTCTCCATAACTTGGCATCATATGGAGGTCAAACTCACGGGTCTGTTGTTTTTCGCAGATACATGAATGCCGCTTTTGTAAAGCAGTGTATTATGCGCAGTTTTCCAATCCAGAGGAAGTACTTCAGTATCAAACGATATCTGGTACATCATGGAAAGAGATAAATCCAGCTCTCTAGCAATTTCCTTGAGCAATTTAGCAGAAATCTCACCTGGACCCGGAAATTTGCATTCCTTCAATTTGTTTTGTTCTTGGAAAATCTTTGCTTCTCCAAACAAAATATTCTCAATATTTGGTGCTCCCGCGACCTCGTCAACATTTGCGTCGAAGGCAGTTTCGATGGTAAAAACCAACAGAAAAAAGTCAAAAAATGTTCAGTTTAGTTTTTTGCAGTCGGATATTTCGAGACCGTCATCATTTTGCAAAACAGAAATCGAGTTCCTGTTGCGTCTGCTTTTCCTTAAATAACTGTAAAGCAACTTTGGATTATCGAGAGCTTGACAAATTAAATCACTCTTAAAGTACCATCATCCTTTGAAAACCATTTTTTTACCTTTCTCCGCTGTATTTTGTACTGTATAAAAGCTTTGTTGCAGCTTGTGTTGCGAACATTTTTCATTAGCTTTCCTTTTTAATTAATCTCTCCTTTGCGATCTCTTTTCCTCCACTGAGGTTGGCTTGATTTTTTTGGCACTGAAAGTGAACAATGACTGCGCATTTGATACAAAAATCACTCCTCAAATTTATTCCAGACCGCAGTGACATCCCTGGAGAAAAGAAGACCCCAGTCTTTTTCAATGCCCCTACTCTTAATTACGAAAAGTCGCCTTGTCATATATTCGGCCTTTGATTTTTTACTGTAAAGGATGAGAATAAAGACCAGAATCCCACGAAAGTACAGCGTGGTCACTTAGACGTAGTGGAGTTAGGCATCATACTTCGTATATGCAGTTGTAATGCTTAGTAAAGAAAAGGTCTAAACAAACAGCCTGTTGCCCTCCGCATGCTCCAGTTAGAACGAGGACGTGTTGTGTAAGTAGAACCTCAAGAAAGGTCTTCAGGAAACAGGGACGGAGCGTTTGTTCGGTCAAACTTAAACTTTGCACTCCAAGCCTGGCGTACGTGGTTCAAGAAGGATAACCTCTGGCTCGAAGGAATGGAAACGAGGCTTAAAAAGATGGTTAAGAATATAAGATTAATGCATCATGAAAGCAGATTGACTGACCTTAAATTAACTCCTGCTGAATTACAAGCATCTCCGCGGTGACCTTATCCAAGCCTATACAATGGTCGTAGGCCGTGAGTGCAGCTTGGAATTTGGCGAATTCTTCGAATAGTTTTGGGCGGATATCCTGCGTTTTCATCCCATAAAATGCAGAGGAAGCCGGCCCATATGGACATTTGACGGAACGCCTTCCCGCAAAGGGTGATCGGAGCGCGGAAGCGACTCCATGACGAAGTGGTTCTCTCAGACACTGTTGACACTGCTGTGCTTCTAGTAGGTAGTAGATGTTTAAACTGTCACGTTTATCCCTGAATTTCAAACAAGATCCAATTGTTCTGCATATTTCATGGTCTTGTTTATTCAAAATTCAATCCCAATCACCACTTAAATTTATATTAAGTAAACTTCTATACCCGAGCCTTAAGTCGTGTTAACCAACAGCCTACATCTAAATCTCAGCTAAACATATAGCAGAAATTAGTACATGGGTGCACTCCGATCTCGCCCAGGATTCACCAATCCTGGCTTGTTTCGTCTGGCGAATTTGTGGACACTCGAGTGAAGCGGCAGATTCTGCGGCTATACTTGAATCATGTACCTCCCAGATCAAAGTACACCCATGTACTAATTTACATCCCGATCGAGAAACTGGCAAGACGTGGACCCTTATGGCTCAGTGGATAATACGGTCGTCTATAGCTCTATGGTCCCGGGTTAAAATCTCGAGTGAAGCGGCAGTTTCTGCGGCTATACTTGAATCAGCTTACTCTGACCGATGAAGGGTAATGACCCAGAAATACCCGTATCTCAGAGTCCGAAATTTTGCCAATAATTAAAATATACCAGCAATATGTTTGACGCAAAAATCAACACTAAACATGGATGTCGTGGCCACATATCGTTTGCAAATGTTTACTGACAAGTACAGAAATCTTTTCTCGATGTTTGACTCATTTTTTGACGCAAACAGATTTACAAACAGTCTTACACGTGCAGTTCAAATTGAACGGGTAAAACACTTAGTGTCACAAGAGGTAGCAGGTAGATTGAAACGAAGGTAAAACGTCACTATCGGAAACATGCCCTGCACACTAAACACCACACCATCGATTCAACAACTCATTAACTTATGTGGCCTTAACATCCGAATAGCTTTTACTAAGATACCAAACTCGAAAAGGAAAAATAAGCCCTTATTTTTGACCTACTTCTCACAGATTCAAGCCGATGTAATACTTGAAAACCCCGAAATAGGCAAAGCTCTGCGAAGCCTAAAGTCGTTGATAGGTCCTGACCTCAAACATATGCAAAGGCGTGAAATTCAGACAAAAGGACCACACCTTAAACAAGGCTCTTAGCAATGTGCCCCTCCAGTAGAGCCCCGAGCAAGCAATTCCACTAGGGAAAACTAATGCAAAAACATTTTATCACATTATACACAAAAAACCTAAAACACGGTTTCACTAGTTAAACCTGTAGCGAGTTCTTCTTATTCTACTTCGCACACCGCTTACAGAAAAAGTCTAACTGGAGTGAGGACAGGAGGTAAATTTAAAAAAACCGAAACCCCAAAACTCAGAAGCATCAACATAATTAACTGAGGACTCGTACCCAGGACCAAATAATATCACAATACTAGAAATCAGTATAATCTCTACGACAGGGTCTGGCAAAACTCTGCAAGTAGCCACAAATATCCATGCACATTCTACAACATCCGTACAAATTCCATCAAACGGAAACCTGACTTCCACTCTAGTTAGCCTTTCTACCCAAAAAGCTTTGCTCATTACACCAATAAAACTGGAATGCTCTAAGCATGTTCACCATAGCAATAGTAGCACACCAACATCAAATCAACCACATGATAACATTTTATATAAAACGTCAATTTCTTCATCCCAACTTGCATGGCAAGGGAATGAACTAACGCATTCTAATCTGTCAACCAGCGTCACGCCAAATGGCAACCAAAACTGCTACTTAGACTGGCAAGCTTTTCAAAGAGCATGAAGATGTCGATACGTCTACGCCCTAGAAAATCCTCCCACCCAAGTGAGTTCGATCCTATACATTCAAAAACACACTCAAAGCCGCACACCCAACTCCCACCACACTCTCAACTGATACACATCAGACCATTCCCTCAAATCCCATCGTATTCATCATCGTTCCCACCAATAACTCAACAATCCACTCAAATTCCACAATGCACTCCTTTTCCACAATCCTCACCACCATATAACCTACAGTCACCCAATTTTTCCTACATTAGCCCCCAACACAATCAAACGAGTAATTGGAATCCTTTTTTTTCACAACAGATTCCAGCTTCTGTCTCGGATACTTTAATCGTTGCTCTTATCAATGCTAAATCGATAGTCCTACGACTTAGGACTTTTATTGAATCCTACAATCCCGATACAGTTTTTTTCTAACGAAAACATTGGTCAACGCATTAACCTCTAATGCTTCACGTTTTATAGCATACTTCACCTTCTTTAGACAGGACCGAGCTAATAAACAAGGAGGAGGTTGTATGATGTACTTTGAATCAACCATAGAACAGAGTGGTTTTGAGGTTCTACAGGAGACGTTCAACTGCGAAGCGTGCTTCGCTATACTAACATCCATGACTCGTTAAATCATTCTAATTGGATGTTTGTATACCCCTCCGAAATATAGTACTGATGACACTGGCCTTAAAAACCTACAAAATGCTAAAGCAAATATCTAAAGAGAATATAAGATAATCGCAGGCGACATAAACCGTCCAGAAATGAACTGGGCAGAACTATCAGGCCCATCCAGATATGATGAATTATTATCGTCAATTGTCTTTTATAACTGGACGCAAATAATAAATAAACCAACTAGAGGAAACAATATACTCGATGTTATTCTCACCAATGACATCCGGCCATTATATACTCACTACGACAGCTTAAACTTTGATAGTGATCATAAGACGATAACTATAATAAATTGTATATTTAAGGCCCAAGAGGCTCCTTCATTACAAACTTAGTGCTATCGTGAGTATAAGAAAAAAAAATAGTTCACATTGATAACGATCTCTTATAAAATAATTATCTGGACAGCAAAAAAACTACATCCGTGAATGGGTTCAGAGAGCCACCGATTTCCAAAAAATTTACAAGAGAAAAAAAACTACCTTAAAGGGTAGCAAGTTAAAACGGGTTGCTGCTTGATGGGATCATGCTATTGAGGGTTTGGGACGCTTATTGTAATGGGAAAAATAATAAAGTGTGGAGATAGGAAGCGGTCATCAGGGACAACTGGACAAGGTAGTGGAAGTCAAGGCAAAATTAGCGAGATGCGCCCCAACAGACTACAGATTTTGAGCGGTAACCATCAATATCGACCACCGCATCCAGGGAAAAGCTTCAAATGCCAGGAAGACCCTTTTTGAAATCTACAAATTGCGTATTTCGGAAAAAAGCAGACAGTAACGACTATATTTCCTCCAAATTTAAATGGTTGCCCAAATTGCTTTTGATAATGGATAATGTAGAAGACAACCTAATCTCGAGTAGGAGATTGTTCCAGATAAAAAGCATATTTGGAGGTAATTAGCGAGAACGGTTAGATGTGGAGCTACGGGGTAGTAAAATTATCATGGAAGAGTTACGAGTGGCGTAAGGTCGGGCTACTGGAAGAATAGTGTTAATTTGTGGAAGATATGGACTATTCTTAACGCGAAACCGAAAGCATAGACCAGCTTTGAGTCTTCTTATCCAAAGAAATTTAATGTTCGCTAATTGACATCTATCTTTATAACGCATACCAGACCCAGATACCGAAAAAAATTTTACGAGTGAAAACTCGCTGAACCTTTTCAATCTTACTACGCTCATGCTGTGTCATGCGGCCTTGGCAGAAATTCGATCTGCATGAGGTGATAATGCCAGATTATGCCAGCTTATTTTTATTTTTAAGGATTGGAAAAGGAGGCAAGGCACAATTTTGCTTAAGCTTTGATTTTATCAGCGTTGGAAACCGTCGACTGGAAAGCTTCCAGCATTTGCCAGTTTTCTCCAAGATGTTCGGGAACTCTCCTAGACCGTAAGATTCCTTATGGTCCGAATTGGACGTCAAAAAGCTGGTTAGCAAAGTGTCCTATTTTGTTCAGAAATATATGCGTCATGTCATTTGAGAAGAACTGCTTGGTCGTTCTTCTAAATTCGGCTGAACTGTGGCTTTTGCGAATATCGTTGGGTAGGGCATTCCATATGATCGCATATCTTATGGTGTAAAAATTTGATCGCTGGGCCGTCCTAGCTTTAGCGTTATGAATTGTATGCTGGTTGTTTCTAGTGGAACGGGAACCGTT
>JAYGXS010001562.1:0-13254 GCA_036362985.1 Ligula intestinalis
AACGGCAGAGGTCACGTGATCAGCACAGAAACGCCGGAGATGCGACCTTGTTGACTGTGGTGTCCAGCGCAAGCTGGCGAAAATAGCAGAACCGCCATGAGCACGATAAGAATTATGAAGCCCATCGTCAGGGTTGTAAAACGCGGTACGGAGGATGACGATGATGACTGGACAGAGATGGGGATGAAACATCGTTGCAAATATCACTCTATAGAGGAAGAAATAGACATATATGGAAAACAATGTTATATCAATATAACCACCTCAAATACCAGGAGGACCTTTTTCAAAGTCCAAAATTTGTGTGTTTGGGAAGGAGACGGATAAAAAGGACTTTATATTTTCCGAAGTTAAGTGTTTACGTAATTTGACTTTAAAAACTGCTTAATTAGACGACAGCATTATTTCGAGTGGAATATTATTCCAGAAGATGGCATATTTGGATGCAAAGAAGCGAGAATGGTTCGATGTGGAGCTAAATGGGGATGCAATAATCCTGGAGGAATTACAAGTGGCATAAGGTCTATCTGCGGGAATAGGAGTGTCGATTCGTGGGAGGAAAGGAGTTTAATTAACGCGAAAAAGGAAGCAGAGGCCCGCTTCGAGTCTTCTGACCCAAAGAAATGTCATGGTCGCTAACTAACATCGCTCCGTATAAGAAATAGTGGATCGAGGAAAAGCGAATATTTTGCGAGTAAATATAATTTGGACATTCTAACCTTACCGCGGACAGAAGCATCCATCAGATTAAAGAGGGGACAGCAGTATTCTAGGATGGGTAGAACATACATGCGATAAAGTTTTAACTTTATTTGCAGCAGGGAGAAATTGTGTGATATAAAACCACATATCTGTGCAAAATTCGCAGATATTCGATCCGCATGAGGTGACAATGCTATTTTATTTGTGTAGCTTAAACTTAAGTCTTGTATGGTGAATCTTTCTAAAAGTGGAGTATTTTGAAAGGCTAGTGGAAAGGGAAGCTTAGCGGGACCGAAGCACATGAAACTACACTTGGATGGAGAGAACTCCATCTGCCACTTAGCACCCCAACGTGAGAGTGTAAGCAGGTCCGCGTTTAGTTTATCAACGCATATATTGGCTTTTTCCTTAGAAAATTAGTCTATGCATTTGAGATCGTCTGCATAAATGAGGTTGTGTGAATTTTTCAGAACAGTCGACATTTCATTTATAGATAGAATTAAGAGTAAAGGACCCAATACAGTGCCTTGAAAAGCGCCACTCGTGATCAGCTGAGCATTGGAGTAACTTCTACCTACTAAGACCTTCTGGCTGTGGTTAGACAAGTAGAAGTCGAGGAGAGAGGGACGGATACCAATGGCTTTCAATTTTACCAGAAGCCGTCTCTTCAGTACCTTGTCGAAGGCTTTGCTCAGGTCAAACTAGGTAACAACCAATGATTACCGCTCGTTACGGAGGAAAGTGACGTGGTTAAGAAAATCTTAGTAACACGTCTGGCATTATCTTCCAGGTAGAAAACCATGCTGCGAGTCGCTGAACAGTTTGTTTTCTAGGCAAAGTCGAGAACTTGATTAAAAATTATCTTTTCAAGAAGTTTGGCAAGTGCCGTCGTTTTATTAACACCGTGGTAGTTATTTATATCCAAACGAGATCCAGACTTAAAGACTGGAAGAATAATGGATGTCTTCTAAGTGTCAGGAAAGAAACCAGTTGAGATATAGACTGAAAATATATGGCTTAGTAATTTGGGAAAGGTCGACACTCTTTTGATAACTGAGTTGGGAATACCATCAATTCCCGAAGAGTGCGATGTTTTAGACGCATTATATGCTTTCGAATTAATTTTATGGAGTAATCAATGTTCCCGAGAGTATTGTCTGAGTATAATTGAAACAACGGGACTGGCTCGGATTCTGTCGTAAAATGCTTTGCAAGGAAAGCATTTAACAATTCAGCCTTGCCAGACTCATCGAGTACAAATGTTTTATTTTCATAAAGCAATGGGGGTATTTCAATTCCTTGTTTTGCGGAGGACCTACGACGAAACAGTTGCGCAACCGATTTCGCAGAGTTTGACTCACTCAGGACGCAAGATTCCCTGTGGTGGTCACGCGCAAGACGAATCTTGGACGCTGATTCAAAGGTCTCTGCGATCCTTTGATGCACAGACAGCAAAATTCTAGATCGGTCTTTCAGCTGCTTCCTCAATTTCTTAAGTCAGGAAAAAAGAAAATGAGGGATGGTTGATTCTGGTGCATAGGCTTTCGCAATTTTAGTGGGCACAAATTTCAGCATTTTATTAGAAACGACCGACATGAGTTCAGCAAGATATGCAGCGTCGTTAATGGAGGAGAGACTCTGCAAGTCTAGCGAGTCAAGAAAATTGATGATTAAATTAATGTTTGCGATGTCATAAGCATGATAGGTACCACCAGAACTAGCTTTTCCGTACAAGGAATCGGAAGACAACAGTAAATTAATGTGTGATCATTTTGGAAGATGTTATGCTTAAAGTCAACGAAGAGGGGAGCAATACCGTTTGTAAAAATCAGATCTAGGATATGATTCTACATTGTTGGGGAACTAACCAGTTAAGACCAGTTAGAAAAATTAATGGTATCTAGGAAAGGCTGAAATCTAGTTGGACAACAGTTTAAAAGCCTGTCGATTTCAGGAAAATTAAAATCTCCAGCAATAATTTTAACTTCAAAAGGGGATTCTGAAATATATTTGAATATCTCACACCGTTTTGCATCGTTTTCAGATTAATAGTTAGGAGGATTTTATACACATCGGATAATCGCCTTTTGCCGGGGCGAGAGGAGAATGGAAGAGAAAAAGTTATTTCCAGAGAAGGGCGTGCTATTTAAATAAAACGGTAAGTGCCTAAATGCAGTTCAAATATAGAGAAGGCAAGCACCACCACGCTTATTTATGCGATAATGACGAAAGAAATCATACTCGTCCATGACAAGGGAGGAGTCAAAATGATTGGATGGTTCCAAGATTCTGTTATGCATATAACATCGGGCATCATCTCGAAAGCGATAGCTCGAAGTTGAGCCATTTTATTCATAACGGACCTCGCAATAAGCACTATGACATCTAGTGTGTTTCGAGTGGCAGGACTATGGCTATCGTTATTGATAAAAAAGAATTTGGAGGTGAATAGGCAATCTGTTTCGCGTTAACAATAGTCCTAATCTCCCACAAATTAACGCTCTCCTTCCAGTTGACCGACCTTACGCCACTCGTAACTCTTCCATGATAATTTTACCACCCCATAGCTCCACATCTAACCGTTCTCGCTTTTTTACCTCCAAATATTCTTTTATTTGGAACAATCTTCCTCTCGATATTAGACTGTCTTCTACACTGTCGATTTTTAAAGGCAAATTATATAAGCATTTAAATTTAGAGGAAATAAAGTCGTTACTGTCTGTTTCCTTTCCAAACACGCAAGTTGTAGATTTTGAAAAGGGTCCTCCTGGCATTTGAAGCTCTTCCCAGGATACTAAAATGGTTTCTAAATATGTTAGCATTTCCCTCTGCAGAGTCAAGCATCACTTCCAAGGGCTGCGAATTCTTCTCCGTTTTTGCAACCTTCGTTGTGGTCTTCGCGATTGGCTCTGGAATCTGGTGGGTCGCAACTTGATGACGTTGCCTTGACTTCTACTGCCTTCTCCTGCCTTCCGGATGACCCCTTCCTAACTCAACGATATATTATTTTTTCCCATGACCATAAACGTCCCGAACCCTCAACATCAGGTCCCAAACTAACCACATCAAACCCTTTTACCTATTAAGGCAGTTTTTTCTCCTAAACTTTTTTTGAACTCGGTGGCCCGCTGAACTCATCCACCGATCTAGGAGTTTTTTTAACTGCCGATGACAATTATTTATAAGAGTTCACTGCTTATCATTATTATTTTTATTTTCACGATAGCACTAAGTTTGTAACGACAGGGCCCCTTGGGCCTTAAATATACAAATTATTATTATTATTATTAATCTGTAGGCCATTGTTATTTGGGGAATAAGTACGGACGGGTATGGAGCTATTTGTATATGGGTAGCCAATAATTGATGGCTGATATGGTCTGATATATTTTGGGACCTCACTTTCTGGCATGTAGAAATGAGAAGAGGATAAACCAAAATAAGCTTCTGGGGCGTTACCGAGGAATGAGAGGAGGCTAGAAGGCATGTAGAAGTAAGCGGGTTTGGGTCGATGAGGCTGTGTAAAGGGACTGAGAGGGGGAAACGGTGATATAAACTTAGTGTTGGGGCCGTTTGCGTAAGAGAAGTGGTTCTTATCAGTGAATCTTCTGTACGGAAACTCCGATTAGATTTAAAACTGTACCAGTTTGGGTTACTGCCATGCAAATCAATTTTTTCGTGGTTCAGGCCCAACGTGTTCGACAATGCATTATACGGGGAAATAACATGACTTGCATTTTCAAGGGAGGATCTAGGTTGTGGTGAGGAAGTGGTCAGCCTCAACACTTTCTACGGTGTTGGCGACATTATTGATGAGCTTGTTGCAGAGTTAAAGGCAACGGAAGTGATCGATCGTTGGACAGAGAATGTATTTAGACTAGTTGTAATCGCAGTAGATGGTGGAGCGGTGGTTCTTGCACGTCCCGACATCGAGGGGGATGGTCTAACTGGTGCACTGATGTTTATGGGCCTATGACTAGACATTCGGGAGGCAGGGATAAGAGTTGTACTGATGGTAACGGGACTATGACTACACATCCGGGGGGGCAGGGATAACGGGTGTCCTGACGATAGCGGGTGTATTACCAGATATCCGGGGTGAAGATTAGCGTCTGCATTGACCCTATTTGGAACCGCGACCAAACTTCTGAATAGTTGGTGGAGAGGTCATAACTCTAGTTGACTGAAAAGCCACATTTCTTTGCTCCATTGGTGTAAGATCTTGGCAGAGGAAACTTGTAGTCATTTTCAAATATCGAGAAATGAGACCTCGTTGTGCAAAGATTAAGTCCACCTCGATCGGTGAAAAAGGTTAACTAGTATGGGCGGATTCTTGCTACGCAATTAGAGGCGCTTTTCTTCGGCAATTTTGTAGTTGAACCCGCCCGAGCATAGAACATCTCTTGCACTATCAAAAGGGTGACTTAGTGTGGAGGCGTTTTTAAGTATAACGTTATAATTACGCTTTTGTCTATCAAAAGCTTCCGTGATTATTAGATGGACGAGGGAGTCTAGCTTTTTGCCGTCTTGGGAATGTACATCGGATAACTGAAGTTCAAAGAGGTTCTCTAGTATTGCAATAACAAATTTAAACTTCATTACATTTCTGAAATGCAGATAAATCAATTTGCTTATCCTTGAAAATGGGCTGCATCTTGATATCAAGGCACTGGCTAGTAGGTGTGGTCAGGCACCGCTTGCGACTGGGGCAAATATCCTTCGATAAGCTGAAATGTTTGTCCTCATAATTTGATGAAAATATGATTTAAATGTGAGAAGGACTAGAAAAACTCAGCCTTTAGGATTTTACTGCAAATGGTTGTTAAAAGCCCTTAAAAATTGTTAAACAAACTGTACTAATTATTACGTTCATAAAAAAAACCAGTTTATCTGATCCTCAAACTATGACTTACGACAAATAATCAGAGTTAACTTAACAAATACTGTCGCCATTTGTTAATAAGCACTTTAAATTTATTTGTAAAAATGCATTCAATATTGGGAAACGACACAGCCTTTGAAGGTCTCGAGAATATTCTGATCTTGACGATGTCTTTTACTTGGTTGCGATTTTGTTGCAAATCTGTTGGTTTGAAGAATTTGCGTTTCAGTAGAAATTGGTTGGAAAACAAGATCTTCTTAAATTTCAACTTCAAACGACTTTCCACGCGATCAAAGTAATTCCAGAGTCGCAGAAAGAACTTCTGCATGTACAGTTTCAGCCACATTTTCCTAGGCCGAAAATGACGGGAGATATTGATGCAAAACTGTCCTAGGAGGAGTGTGGTACATATCGATTGTGATATTTTAGGGTCGTCATGATCGGGTTTTTTAGCCACATTCATTTTAACGTTGGTTGAAGGCATGATTTCTGGACTTGAACTTGCGTTTTGTCTCACCATCCATCCGTGGGGGATGACATGCTGCCTTGGGGCGGGCTTTCGAATTTGAGCTGCCGGGTTTTTTTGCTCTCCATTCACGCGGGAATTTATTAGTGTATACCAGACTGTCTACTTCTCTACTTTGTTTTTCTGCATTTCTGGACATGAGGTCATCTCTGCTGTACACTCGTACCTTTTTGAATGCTCGAAGGACAAATATTCTATCGACGGAAATTCATAACGAACATTCATGTACTTTTGGATTAATTTGCAGAACCTGCAGTACATCAGCACCAAATGTTATCCAATGGAATGCAATACGATCGCGTAAGCACCGATGCGGTTGGAAAAAAGCTATGAAGCGTCAACCATTAGCCTCAATGTCTCTTCCGGGTCTAATGTCCACTAACTGCAGGTCTATTGTCAAAAAAAGTCTCGAATTGGATGCACTTATGTTGAAACAGGAACAAAGTAAGTGCGGTGTCATCTGTCTTCAAGAGACCTGGCTCAATAGGGATATAGAGTCGCAGCTCATCACACCTCCAGCTTATTGCTGTTTTCGTTCGGACAGAAAAATCCGGATCAATCAGCAGAGGTGGCGGAGTAGCAGTTTTTGTAAACCAGCAATGGTGCACAAACTGTAAGTCCCTTTTTTCTTACTCCGAAGACCACATAGACGTTATTGCAGTAGTTTGTCGGCCTAAATTTTTACACCACTCAAAAGACATCATTTATGTTAGTATTTACATACCCCCTTCCACCTGTCAAGATGCCCTTACCCACTTTTTCGATTTTCTTTCCCAAAAGCTTGCCGCACTGTCTTGCGAGCATGCAATTATTTTATGTGGGGACTTCAATCGAGTAAATCTACGTCCCCTCATATTGTTAGAATTTAGTGACATAGTTAATTTCAATTCACGAGATGACGCCCCACTCGATCATATCCCGACTAACTATCCAAAGCTTTTTGCTGTAAAAAATAGAACTCCATTGGCAGGCTCAGACCATTCCGTACTGCTCTGTCAACCAAAAATCTATTCTAAGACCAACAAAGGGCTATTAGTAACGCCCGAGAGAAAATTACACATTCGTGACACGTCCCCACATAATATTTCCTTGCTTCAGACTTGTATATCTGAATGCATTCCCATCTTTCTCGAAAACAGGAATGTCGAGTCGTGTTCGAGTTATCTTACAACATTTCTCAACGGAATTTTTAATATTTGTTGTCCTTTTGATACGGTCATGGTGAGACCAGACCGAATATCTTCTCCCCACTTAAAAACTTTGAGAAGAGGAAAGGGACTGCTCTACAAACTAGGTTTACGAGAAAGATTGAAGGACGTTAATGCTCTTATAAAACGTGAGATCGCAAGACTAAATCACCTTATTGTTAGTCAGTTATTTACTTCTTCTACATCTTCGTCTCCTCTCTCTTCATCCGAAATATGGAAAAGTCTTAAACGTCTCACTGGTCAACGCAATACGCTGGCTTATGATGACGCTGACCTAGACAGCTTAAACTCAAACTTCATCCATACTCCCACCGAGTCCTATCTCCCGACAAATGATATTTCGTTACCACCAAGTGATTTTTCTCCAGTGTCTGTGGCAACAGTGATGAAACACCTAAACAAGGTTAAAGGTACAACAGCTGCCGGACCAGATGGCGTCTCCCCATTTCTCCTTAAATTTTGCTCTTTTCAATTAGCTCCTGTCTTGGCACATCTTATTAATTTATCTTTCATGGAGTCCAAGATTCCTGACGGTTGGAGTTCGGTCACAATCATTCCTATCCCGAAAAAACCCACTTCAACGGGACCCAAATCCTTTCGCCCAATCGCCTGCTCTTCTGCACTCCTGAAACTTACAGAACGAGTCGCTTTGGACATCATTAGGCCGTTTTCATCCAATTTTTCTGATCCCTTACAGTTTGCGTATAAGACGAGGCGTAGTACACTAGATGCAGTTGCTTTAGTAGTCCACTCTGCTCTTAGGGACTTGGATAAGGGATGCCGTGCTTACGCGTGTGCTTTTCTTGACTATTCCTCAGCCTCCAACACGATCCCGCACCATCTTCTTCTTAGTAAAACCTCTGCATGTGGCTCTCCTGGCTGGTTTGTCTCATGGCTAAGGGACTATTTTTCTTCCCGCACCCAATTCGTTCCGACCGGGAAGCGAAAATCCACGGTCCTTCCCAACAATTGTGGAGTTCTGCAGGGGTCTATATTATCCCCTCATCTTTTTTCCCTCCATACTGATGACCTAAGATCTCCAAATGCATGTTTGTTTGCCAAGTACGCTGACGATATGGTTGTCGGCCATCATCTCAAAAACCAGACCCATCTCCAAACACTGAAGGATGGACTGGACCATGTCACAGCATGGTCGTCATAAAATGGCCTTTTACTTAATGAGCGGAAGTCAGTCCAGTGCATTTTTCGGCTGCGAGCCCCTACCAGCCCTGAAACCATTGGCTTTCTGCCCAACAATGTATCCTCCTTCCGATATCTTTGTGTAACACTTGCTTCCAACCTCTCATTTACTCTTCATATTGAAGACCTTTTTTTAAAAATCCGCAAACTTTTGTATTATGTCCGCCGCTTGCGTTCATATCGCACCCCACAAGCTCTCATCTGGCCTTTTATAGATGCCTGTATCTTTATTGCTCTCCAGTTACTTTTTCAGCACCACTTAAGGAAGACTTGCTTATTACAGCGCGAAGTTTGAAATTGTTTGCGAATTTCAAGTCTCTCGAGCTTACGTGTTTTTAGTCTCTATCTCAGTATAGAAGACACGCTTCTTGGAAATTATTCAAGCATTGACTATATATTTCCAAAGTTTGGAATTTTCTACGTGGAAATCTGAATCCGGTCGCTCTGAAAAATTCCTCCGCTGTGAATTATTTCCAAAGTTTGGAAATTGCTTCTTGGACGTGTCGATTTTGTGAAAAACTCCTCTGTGCCACAAAAATCTGCACATCTCCGAATTTCACGCCGAGGCTGAGTCCTTAGATCACTGTGTTGTTTTATACCCTTATCCTAATATTGTCATAATAATTAGGATAAAAGTGACTCTCACGTTAGGATAAAAGTGACTCTCACGTTATTCCTAAGGAAATTGTTTAACCAAACACATTTCATTGTGTCTGTCAGGAACTCAATATTTACTCTGACTTGCTGTAACCTGCTTTTCTCAGTAAACTTGCACTATCTGGCCAATAGATCTTCTCTCCGCCTCACTCCTACGGGCTCTTGGGTTTGGCTTCCGACCTACCTGGCAATATCAGACGCAGGTCGTAACACAAAAAAATCTTACATAGTATGGAGAGTTTAGATGCTACAAATCCGCCTGATCGCGAACCCGGGTCGCCAAATCTGGTTATTAGCGGTGTTAGCACCTCAGGCAGCCCGGCCACTTCGACAAAGGCCGTTGACAACCATGTTAAGATCCCACCAGAAAGTTAATGCCGATATGGCCACTTAGATAATGTTATAAATTCTCCACCTCCCGCCAAACGCCCAAGATGTCGACTACGTTTACCGAAGTTAGACTGTGAGGACTTCGTCCTCCGCCAGGAGTTTTCGGAGATGAAGCAGGAACTTTACCACGAGGTAAATAAACTGAAACAAGAGAAAGCCCATCTAAAAACGCATATTTCTTATCCAGCGGTAAAAACAGCCCTTTTCAGTCAAAACCCGGGGGTAAATAAAAGTACATATGCTCAGATAGCCTAGGCCGGTAAACCTGAAACTTGCATATCATCTGCCGAACCAAGTAAACCAGCGGGCGTCTCACTCGATCGCAAAGAAACTCAAATAAATCCGCAGTCTACTTCATCGTTACTCTGCTCAGGCAGCACTTACAATGATCTGCATTTTCGTCCTAGCGTCACATCGTTGCTTGATGCTGCGCTAGAAAGCGATGATACAGAGGCCGATAAGATCATGAAGCCAAAAAAGCATAGGGCTACAAAGGCTCGAAAGTCTAAATGGGCCAGGAATGCGCAGTCAGCTAACCCAAAAACTGGCACATCAGGACCCATCAAACCTTTAGTACCGGATACAGATGGCCGCTTGGTCGGAACTCGTGAGCTCGCAACAGATGCACCAGTGAGTCACAAGTAGAATATAGTTGTAAAAGGGGCTCCAGAGATAGTGTCAACAATTGGACAAGAACGAGTTAACGCTGATATTGACTTGGATTTGGACATGTCTGTCGACACGCCTGAAACCTGCATATCGGACCATGTGTCAAGCCCACAGGCTATACCATCGTCACTCGGCTTAAGCGACACTAGCGATTATCGGGATTTGCATCCTAGCACCACATCGTTGCTCGACTCTGCACAAGTAAGCGATGACCAAGAGTTTGACAAGATCATAACTCAAAAGAGGCATAAGCCTAAGAAATACAAACGGTTCACGGGTTTGCATTCAGCTAACCCAATAGCCAGTACATCAGAACCGCGTGTACCGGCTACAATTGCTCCCTCGGCTGAAGCACGTGAGCTAGCAACATATGCCCCATTGAGTCGCAAGCAGAAAAATGTTGTTAAGGGGGCCCCAGAGTCACAGTCATCAATTGCACAAGAACGAATTGACCATGACGTGGGTCTTTTGTGAGTGTACGCCAAACCGTTGCTAAAACCAGGCAAGTCTTTCCGCATTCTTAAGGCATTTCGAATAGGGAAGTCTCCAACACCTCCAGAATCAATTTCACGGCCACGACCTCTAAAAGTTATTTTAGAAACTGAAGCACAGGCGAAACTCTCGCTAGAGCGCAAACCATCCATGCGGAGTCTGCATTCGCAAGTTTTTTTTCAGCCGGATTACGAATTGAAAGAGCGGAGAAAGATGAGACAGCTAATAATACAGCTGGAAAAACGGAGATCCAATGGCGAGACAAATCTCAAAATAAGAGAGGGACAAATAGTTCAGGTCAAAAGGACATCGCTCTGGTCGAAGCCGGTAACAGTGACGGCCTAGCTGTCCCGCCACCGAAACCTCAGACATGCCCTCTTAAATTGGTCGTTTTAAATGCCAGATCACTGATTAATAAAATGCCTCTGCTCCAGACTATGGTTTTCGTCAACCGCCCAGACATTGTTTTGGTAACTGAGAAATGGGCATCGGCCTCTGTAGCTGACTCAGAACTCTCTGTTCTAGGCTATTCATGCGTTCGGAACGATCGAAACAATGGCCGTGGCGGAGGAAGCTGCATCTATATTAAGCAGCCACTTGCATTTCTCCCGTTGGACTATCCACAATTCACAGCGGTGGAGGAGAGCTGCTGGCTACGCGTTGTTCTAAAAAACAAATACTCCTTACTTGTTGGCTGTGTTTATCGCCCACCTAATGCCAATGCAGACTACGATCTTTGTCTCTCACAGGGATTACATGCCGCAGCTGACTTGAGTCTTAAGTATTGCTTGATTGCAGGCGATTTTAACCTTCCTGGCGTGCAATGGTTTCCACCATCCGGTCCTTCAAAGTTCGAGAACTTACTTGAGGCAAAAGATATCGGCATGTGGGATCAGGTAGTCGATTTTCCCACTCGAGGAGCAAACATACTCGACCTAATTTTTTGTAGGGGATGCGAACCACTTTCAGTGTCATCCTTAGACGCACTTGGGAGTTCAGACCATCTTACAGTTGTTAGTGAACTAGAACTGGAGGCGGATAAAACATTTTCCCAAAAGTGTGATCTTCATCATGACTTCCGGTCAGCAAACACGGCTGACCTACTGGCACATCTAAACGCTCTCGACTGGTCTGAATTTTTCCAATGTTTGGATGTAAATGTTTGTACCGATGCACTGTACAAAGTGTTGGATCCACTCATCCTCCCCGTAAGAAAGTAATACATGTCAAGGATGAAGTGTACCTTCCTCTGCCTTTCCGTCGTAGGCTGCGTAAACTCTCTCGTCGTTTGCATCGGCAGAACGACACTTCCGTTCTGTCCTTGATCACACTGATCTTTGAGCAGGCTAAGAAGCTCTCCGAAGAAAAGCAGATAGTCGATGAGGCTCATTTCGCTGAAAACCCTTCCCTTAATGTTGCGAAACTCTTTTCGCGTACAGTAAAAGTGCAGAGGAAAGCGCAACACCCCATACATAAAGATGCTTTAGGAAACCCCATAGCTGACGCTAAGTTGACCGCCGATAGCTTCAATGCGTTCCTTTCCAAAACTTTTAGTGAAAGCTCGTTCGCTGCACCTCCGGTTATCCAGGCTTGGACGGGTGCCATACTCGAAACCATAAGTGTTACCATCTGGGATGTGACTGTAGCCATTCGTCGTTATCGTCAATACTACAGTCCAGGACCAGATGGCGTCCCAGTTAGCCTTCTAAAAGCTGAAGCGAATGATATCGTTCCGTCTATTCTTTGTAAGGTATTTAATCTTGCTCTTGAGAGCGAAACCTTTCCTTCGTTGTGGAAGGAATCGCACATAATTCCTATTCGCAAGCATGGTCGATCGACATCATTCGACAATTTTAGGCCAATAAATACACTTCTCGCAGCATCGAAGATCTTGGAGACCTTAATCAAAGAAAAGATGATGCGTCACTTGACAGAGAACAACCTGCTCAGTACAGCTCAACATGACTTTATCAGAAACGATCTTGTGACACCTGCCAGCCTTCTTTCTTTGATTATGTCCTGCAATCTAGAGACAGCGGTTTTGCCACTTATAGCGTCGATTTTGATTTTACTAAGGCCTTTGATCGGGTCGATCATAACCTCCTCCTTCTAAAACTGGCCTCTTTCAGCATAGGTAGCAAGCCTCTGAACGTCATATCTTCCTATTTGGATGCTCGCACACAACGAGTAAAAATTTCGAATGTTATCTCCAACCCCACGCATGTGAGGAGTGGAGTTATACAGGGTAGTGTACTGGGTCCGCTCCTATTTTGCCTGTTTTTCAACGACGTTTCAGATTGTTTTCAGTATGGCAGACCCTTCATGTACGCTGATGATTTAAAAGTCGCTTATCGATATAAACCGGCAGATCGCAACATCGTGCTCGAGCTGATAAAAAAGGATCTGCAGGCCTTCGCCCAGTGGTGTTGCACATGGCGCCTCACCCTTTCATGGCACAAATGTTCCGTTATGGTTGTTGGCGACGATCATCAACCGGAATTAAGCATTGACGGCCACGAACTAAATGT
>JAYGXS010001563.1:0-13246 GCA_036362985.1 Ligula intestinalis
GCTTCCGAACGAAAAAAACTTCATGTGGTAGTCAGAGGTCTTAAATGGGTAATCGCAGTACGTGGGGATGAGAGTATTTGGGGTGAACTTTTTACAGAACTGTTTCGGGCTTATTAACCTTCATCAGCCAAACAAAACCCAGAAAACCAGCTGATCGGACAAAACAAACAAACGCACTTACAGAAGGAGCAGATAATCAACCACTGGAATCTATAAGATGGGCCATAAGCACTTCATGGAACCGCAGTTCATCAGCACCTCGTGAACTGCCATTTGATGTCACTGCTAATCAGGTATGTATTCATTCAGAAATGTGCACACACGGATCGGATAGGCTTCTGAACGAAACAAAGTTCAGGTGGTAGTCAGAGTTCCGCAACGGTTGACCGGAGTATGTGATTTAATACATCATATCGCGGTAACTTGACACATAAATGTTTCAGGCTTATTAACATTAATCAGCAAAGTATTTCCCTGAAAACCAGCTGTGTGGACACCATAAACTATTGCACTCATAGAAGGCGAAGTTGGTCTACTACTGGCATCTATCAGGTAGGTCATAATCACTTCATCGATCCACAGTTCATCAGCGCCTCGTGACCTGCAATTTGCTCTCACTGCTGATCGGATATCTATTCACTGAGTAATGTGCGAACACCAATCTAATAGGCTTATGAATTATGACAACTTCTGGGTTTCGTTGATACAGAACTGTTTCGTGCGCATTAACCTTCATCATCCAAGTATAACATTGTAAACCTGCTGATCGGACATTACAAATCAACGCACCTTTAGATGTCGAAGTTGGTCCACCAATGGAATCTATCGGATGGGTCATAGGCTTTTCATTGAACGGCATTTCATCAGCGCCTTGCCACCTGCCATTTGCTGTCACTGCTGACTAGGTATATTTTCACTCAGAAATGTACGAACACTGATCGAATAGGCTTCCGATCTAAATAAACCTCATGTGGTAGGCATATGCAGAACGGTTAACTGCCTGCAAGCTTGATGCGACCAATTCACAATAGCAGTAAGTGGGGTATGACAGCTGTTGGATGTAACTTGATACATAATTACTACGGGTTTATTAGCCTTCATTTGCCAAGCATAACCCTGAAAACCAGCAGATCGTACAACACAAGCAAACGCACTTACAGACGGAAAAGTTGGTATTCCACTGGAATCTATTAGATGGATCATAAGCACTTCATCGAACCGCAGTTCATCAGCGCTTTGCGGCATGCCATTTGCTGACACTGCTGATCGGGTATGTTTTAGCTCATAAATATGCAAACACCGATCGAATAGGCTTCCGAAATAAAAAAAACTTATTTGTTGTTCAGAGTTCTTAAATGGGTAACCGCAGTAGGTGAAGTATGACAGGTTCTAGGCTAAGTTGATACAGAACTGTTTCGTGCGCTATAACCTTCATCAGCCAAGCATAACATTGGAAACCTGCTGATCGGACAACACAAATAAGCGCACCTATAGACGGCGTAGTTGGTCCACCACTGGAATCTATCAAATGGATCATAAGCACTACATCAAACCACAATTCATCAGCGCCTCGCCACCTGCCATTTTTCTGTCATTGCCGATTAGGTATATATTTACTCAGAAATTTGAGAATACCAATCTAATAGGCTTCCGATCTATACAAACGTCATGTGGTAGGCAGATGGCTTTAACGGTTAACTGCCTGCCAGCTTGATGTGGCCAATTCAGAGGGAGGACGCACTCACCTGTGTTCCCGACAAACGTGACTACGCAATCGTGACGTGAGGTGACTATTGAGTAGGGCTTAGGCTGTTGGTGGGGATGTGTGAGGTGCTGGGTGTGCCGGCATCACGGTCAATGCCGCAGTCGTGAATGTGCATGTGACCTAGTAGGCCAATGCGATGAGTGAATGATCGGGGACAGTGTGGGCAGTAAAGGCGGTGGTCTCGTCTATGAGCTGGTGCTCCAGGCACTAGATCCTCAGTCTCTGTGCGATGGATTCGCAAGTGACCAATTAGACCGATGCGTGAGGTGAATTTGCGATTTCAGTGGGGGCATAACGGGCCCTCAGCGCTGGTGGGGGGTTCAGGTGTGCAAGTTGTAGCGGGCGGTGGTGTGTCGGAAGGAGTGGGGGAAGTTGCGGCTGGGTTGGATTCGGTGAATGAGGGCAACAAGGCATTTCTCCCATCGGTGATTGCCATCGAGGTGGAGGCTGGAGTAGTGTCTGGTGATGTGTTTGGTGCAGTAGACGTGGATGCTTCCAGAGGAGGTTTGCATGGCTTCCGGAGGTGACTGACAAAGCCAATGCGTGCGTGGAAGGTGCGTTGACAGCGTGCACACTTTGGGAGGTGTTGGTGGTGGCAGCGTGCGTCTGTGTGTTGTGAGACTTGCGTGCCGTCCGTTTTGCCTTGGAGGCGGCGATCGGACCGGTTTCGTTGATTGAGGCGCCCGTATTGACCGCTCTGCGCCACGCGGTTCAGTCCAACAAGCTCTTCCCAGTTAAAAGTGTTGATTTGAAGATGATTTTAGGAGTTCTTCAGAGTGTCCAAGAAGCGTCTCTTCTGTCCTTATTTGCGACAAGTGTCTACAACGGCATGACCATCGAATAGTCGCTTGGGTAGCCGTTCATCTTTCATACGCATTACGTGTCCGCTCCAGCGCAGTTCTTTCTGCCTGAGTATGGCCTGGATGCTTATAACTCCCGTTCTTTCCACGCGTTCGGTGTCCTGAATCCTTTTCTGCCACTTCACCTTCAATATGCGACGTAGGCAGCTGATATGAAACTGGTTCCGTTTCCACGCTTGGCTAGCATATACAGTCCAAGTCTCCGCTTCGTACAAGAGTGTTGGCAGCATAACAGCCTTGAACATCTTCAATTTCAATGACAGTTGCCGACCATGGCGATTACATACGGAGGCTTGGAGCCGACCAAAGGCTTGGCTAGCTTTGGAGATTCTGCGGGCAACCTCATCTTCTATTTAAGTGTTGTTGGAAAGCGTACTGCCGAGGTAAGATAAGTTGTCCACGTTCTGCAGTTCGGCTCCGTTGATTTTAATGCGTGTGGGGTTGAAGTCAACAGCTGGCGGTGGTTAATGCATGACTACCGCCTTGTCCGCGTTGATGGTGAGGCCAAAGTTGGCACAACTTGCTGCACAGAGGTCCATGCTCCTTGGCATATCCACTTTGGTGGTGGTTTTGAGAGCGTAGTCGTCCGAAAACAGCAGATCATGGACTGTGGTTGTGGAGACGCACGTGGGTGCCTGCATTTGACGAATGTTGAGACAGTTTTTGTCCGTTCTGTAGTTGATGGGGATTCCGGGACGCTCGTCACGGAAGCGTCCATTAGCATGACAAAGAACATGAAACTGAAGAGGATGGGTGCGAGGACACAGCCCTGCTTCACTCCATTGGTCACTGCGACGGCCTCAGACAGCGTTCCGTAGTCCGTGACGCGCGCCATCATCCCATCATGGAGTTTTCAAACCATGTGGGTGAAGTGTTCCGGACAGCCAAACTTCTGCATGACCTTCTAAAGTGCGGGCTGGTTCACCGTGTCGAAGTCTTTTTTCAGATCTACGAACGTAGTGTGGAGGTGGGTCCGCAGCTCTTGACATTTCTCCCGCAGCTGACGCGCGGCAAATATCATGTCATTGGTATGGCGGTTAGGTCCAAAACGACATTGACTTTCAGGCAGAAGCTATTGTTCCATATGGCTATTCAGACGATTGAAAAGAATGCGTGCGAATATTTTTTCCGACAAAATTTAGCAGTGAGATGCCGCGGTGGTTGTCACGGACCTGGCGATCCCCTTTACGCTTGTACAGGTGGACGATGGTGGCGTCCTTGAAATCCTGGGGAACTTGGCCATGTCACCACATCTCTTGAAACAGGGTGGTTAGGTAAGTTATGAGTTAGTGATTACCATATTTTTAAACCTCCGCTAGGATCCCGTCGGACCCAGGTGGGAGGTCGAGATAAGCATTAATTTTGACTTGCGGCAGCCGCCCAATGGCAGCCTCAGACGTGGTAGAGGGCCGGTTGAGTACACTTTGGAAGTGCTCGTCCGGGTGGCTCAGAAGTTGGGTCTTCTCAGTGATGAGGGTGGAACCGTCCGCGCTGAGAAGCGGGGCTGTGCCCGTCACTACGGGACCGTAGATTGCTTTGAGCGTAGAAATGAAGTTTTTTCATTCATTGCAATCCGCATAGCTTTGGATTTTCTCACCCTAACGAGCCATCCAATCTTCCTGCATTTCCCGTAGCCGCTGCTGTACAAGACGGCGACATGGGTAGTAGACTGCTTTTTTGGCGTCGGTAGGGCGAACGACAGATTCCTTGCAGAGGAGATTCTTCTCAGTGATGAGAGTACTGATGGCTGCATCGTTTTCGCCAAACCAGTTTTGGTGTGGGTGGGGCGCAGGCCCAAGGATTGGTTTGGCAGTGGATTGAACAGCGTCCCTTAGTTGACGCCATCGAGTTTCCACTGAGGTGTTATCTTCTGCGACAGGGGGGTTTTGGAGCTGATGAGTAAACTCGTTGCTGAAACGCAAGCGGTTGGCAGGCAAGTTAAACAGATCAGTTTTCAATTTACATGGTGATCGCAAACCTTGCGGTCTTAATGCGTGGTTGAATACGGATCCGCATGTTGGAGATGATGAGACGATGATCGGTATCACCATCAGCACCCGGCATTGCCTTTGTCCCTAACACCTCCTGCTGGTCACGTCGACGCGAGAAGACATAATCCAGAAGATGCCACTGACGAGACCTGGGGTGCATCCCGGTCGCCTTGTGCTGCAGCGGTTGGCTGAAGTAGGTTTTGGTCAGTATGAGACGGTGCAACGCGCAGGTGTGAAGGAGGTGTAGGCCATTGTCGTTGAGTCCTCGCAGGCCAAGGGGTCGGAGCACTCCTCTCCAGGCGGCCTGGTCTGTGCCGACGCGGGCATTCAAGTCACCAAGGACTATCAATTTGTCCGCCTTCGGCACAGATGCCAGGAGGGCGTGCAAATCCTCGTAGAACTTGTTGTTTGTCTCGTCAGAGCTGGTCATCTGTTGAGCGTAGACACTAACGGTGGTGGCGAATTTGCCACCCCCAAGAGGCAGGCGGAGGCTCATCAGGTGTTCGTTGACGCCCTGCGGCGTACAGAGTAGTCGTTCCACGATATCCTGCCGGAAAGCAAAGGCAACGCCGGCTTGGCTTCGCTCTGCCGTCACATGGCCCACATAGAAATAGGTGTAGCCGGCTGGCCCCTCTCCTATGGAAACTTCACCGGAGAAGCGGGTTTCACTGAGTTCGACCATGTCCACCTCGAAGCGCGCCAGTTCCCGGGCGATGAGGGCTACCTCCTTTCCGGTCGGATGCTCTTCGGGTTATGTAAAAGGGAACGGACATTCCAAGCACCGAAGGTGATATGACTTACCTGGGCTCCCTGAGCTTTCGTCCTGCAAGATCTGGAAGCTCTCCCGTGGGAAGGAAACGGGTTAGAGGGCGGATGGGGAGGAGAAAGGTTTTGATTTGCGTTTGTAGTATTTTGACCTCGTGCATGCAGTCTGACAGCCACGGTCAGCTGGCAGATGTCGTGACCCAGCGTGTTTGAAACCATCTTTTATAGGACCATCAACGCTCTGGCGAGGGGTGGCAGGGCTATTTTTACAAAGGACTATCTGTAACAAGTAGCTGCTGCTGAACAAAACCATGGGCCACCATTGATTCGGTGTTGAACGACCACTTGGTTACGAGCCGCCAACAACTGTGCTGTCACGCCGCCATAGAACGTTTAGACCGTTTGGAAAGTTATTTGGGGAGTAAGGGGAGGGAGCAGCACTACTTGTTTTAGTAGCAGTAGCGGTGAACGCGAGAGCCTCTCCATTTATTTTGCTATGCATTCTAGTGCTGTGACATCTGATTGCTGTTAAAGTAACTGCTTCGGGTAGTATCGTCACTGATGTTACTAAGGAGGCAAGCTCTGATAGGACCAAGAATGCTTATCATGATGGTGGAATGACTATAAAGGTAGACATCGTTACATTGGAGAAGACAAAAATAACGAAACGGAATAGTGTAGGTATGACAATAGAGACAACATGGGAGAAATAGCAATTATAGTAACAGACATCAAAAATCAATTGGACAAAAAATAAAGAGATACAATAGATGTGGAATCAGGCATACATAAGCATCAAGAACAATGGATGCAATGTTAAGGCTTCCGGATATCCAGCAGATTGCACAGATGCAGCAACGCCATGAGAGTACTGAAATGTGTAAGCTAGTGATGTAAGCTATGATCGCGAATTGTGGTTATAGTGGTAGTAACGATAAAACAACTAAATATAACAAGTTAATCAAGTGGGTAATCAAGAGTAAGGGAAAATAAACGATGAAATACAAACAGGCAATGGTATGGTATAAAGATAGAAGATTCCTTCCACCAGCTTCGTCTAATAGGGTACTTACCGCTTCAACCCGTGGGCATAGCGGGCGTGGGGACACACACACCGGAGACCCTCGCTTGGTTTAGCCCACTAATCAATGCCCGGAGCCGGGGGGGGGTGGCCGCTAGGAAGAGCATAGCTACTGGGAGCCACAAGTGAGAGCTGGATGGCAGCCAAGGACGCTAGACGTAGCAACCACGTACGTGAGGAAGATGATGCGATCTGCCACGACCTTCACGTTCAACCCCCAGCTGAACACCCCATAACCCCCACATGCATACATACATACATACATATCGATACAAAATATATAAAAATGTGTACATATATATTTATTTATTTATTCACTCAGGAATGTGCGAACACAGATCGAATAGGCTTCTGAACTACACAAAGTTCGTGTGGTGGTCAGAGGTCCCCAACGGTTGACCGCCTGCCAGGCCGATTCCGGCCAAGTCATAATAGCAGTAAGTGGGGTATGACAGCATCTGGGGGTAAATTTATCCAGAACTGTTTAGGGCTTATTAGGCTTCGTCAGCCAAGCATAACCCTGAACTACAGCTGGTCGGACAACACAAACAAACGCACGCACAGACGGCGCAGTTGGTTCACCACTGGTGTCTATCAGATGGGTCATAAGCACTTCATCGAACCGCAGTTCATCAGCGCCTCACCGCCTGCCATTTGCTGTCGCTGCTGATGAAGGCTAATAAACCCGACACAGTTCTGTATCAATTTTCCCCCAGATGCTGTCATACCGCACTTACTGCTATATATATTTATATACAAATATATACAAACCTCATTTTTTTGCGCGCAAATGAAAGCATACATGTGCCTTTAGTATTTTGAAAGCAATAGAGTGAAAAGACCGTGGCCTTAGAAGTCTCCTCTAATGCGAACCTTTCGAAAGTAAATTTAACCCAATTTCGTGTTAAACCACGAAACACAATTCACCCAGCAAGATATATTTTTTTAATTTTTGAAAAATATTTTTGGACAAAATAAAACTGAATCCACACTGCAGGTTTATCGTTTTTCTTGAAAATGCTTTGTGCAGATGACAGCTCAGCGGCAAAATTATTGACCGTACAATTTAACGTAAGTAATATTCCACTACTACTTATATATACCGTGAACTGTCACCAAAAGCAAAGTAAACTATGCAGTTTTGCAAGACGTAATTTCGGTAACGGATGAAAGTCATTTGATAAACAGCTGCCAAGCAGGTTTGGTAGGATTATCTTTGGACTATGCTTCTTTCGAATGTGCATTACCAATATGGCACCCAATGTAACTAAATACACATAACACATGTCGGTGTTAATCTTCTCTTCTGCCAGAAAGGCGCACTGACGCTAATCTATTTGCTTTACTTTTGGTTGTGCTATAATATAGACTGATTAAAAACAATGTATAATGATAGTCGAAGAATTCGATCAAAATTCCATCATTGCCATAAAATGAAGTTGCAGATAATTTGTAGCAGATAAATTGACTGACGGTTTACTCTTATAAACTGTATAAGACACCGACACTACTCACATTCAATATAAAACAACTCTGAATTACAGAGATGTAGAGTTTATCTGGCATGATTATTAAAATGGGCGTACTAAGAATTCCGTAATATCGGTACGATCGTGTAAATAATAATAGAAATACTACAATCAACTTACTACGAGTTAAGTGATTAAAGTAGTTGCTGGAGTTCAAAAATTATCAAAAAAGATTATATATATTTACGACATGGGGATGCTGTATAGAAGAAGCAATGCTAGCTACACCTAGAGAACGTCAAACATTAGACGCACACATCCCATAATTTTAGACAAAATATTCCTTTTTTTTAAAAAAACAATGCAATTATATTCTGCATTTTTTTAGCTTTGAAAAGCTTTAATTTTTTTAGCCGGAATTGCAATGGGGCAATTCGTTTGAGAGCATCTAAAATGCAATTGTGGACTAGAAAACGGTTCAAAGTCTGAAAAATCGAATCCGCAGATCGGCATTATGATTTGTACTTTGCAGCTCTACTAGTTTTAACAATTATAAGTTAAATTTCTGAATTTTTATTACAATTGCGTACCTTTCGTTTGCTTTGGAAATTCGTGAGCTATGTTGGTTTTTCAGAGAAACAGACTTCCTTTAGCAAAAAAATTGTCAGCCCGCATTTCAGAAAAACGGTCAATCTTCTGGGCTGGTTTCAAGTCAAACGATGCATTACATTTTTGGAAGAAAAGTAAACACAAAAAATTGAATTAAACCAGTCATTTATCTGGAAGCGTGATAAGTGCGGAAATATGGACAGGATGAAATTCCTTTTAACGTGTTACATTTAAGGATACACTAATCTATGTATGAAAATGAATCGAAGTGATAATCTTTTTGATTTAAGTGAAGGTCTCTGCAGTAGAAAATATATAAAAAAGCAACTGGCCATTTGTGTGTCTTGTGATTTCTGCAATCATGTGCAACAGTGACACCATCATCTGCCACACAATCCACTGTGAACCATCTTGTAGCCTACTTAAATGTGGTTGCATAGGCCTTTAAAACTATTGCTTTTGAGTATAAGCAGAACCATGGTAATATAATGCGGACATATTGCGTCAATTTGATGTACTGCTCGCATTATACAGATCAACTCATCGCAATCGGAACTCCTTTGAGGAAGAAAAATGGCGAATTTGTCAGACAAGTATATATTAACTGAACCCTCATCGTTCATATGCGCAGGGAAGCACTGTAACGGTATAGTAGTGCTTTGCCGACATAAACAGGTTAAATGCCTATCGGTGATTAAACAGGACGATTATGCAAGAACATCACTGACAAAATATGTACGCTTGTATTTTATTCTCAGTTTGTTTTAGTAGCACATTTATCTTATGTATTTTGTGATGGCTGTATTTTCATACATTTTAAATGGCGTCTTAAAAAGGCATTGCCTAGTATCCTACATACATTAAACCGTGTCATAAACTAAGATAAAAGCACTTTTTATAAAAGTATTGGTACTCATGCTGGTTAAATTACTCTTTTTTTTGCATGAGCATACGACTTCTGCATTGGAAACTTGAGTTTTTTTAGAAAAATGAATGAAACCATTCACGTCGCAGGTTTCCTTATAGAGAGAACAAAGATGGCGTTTGGAGTATAAGAGCACAATTTTAAAAGTAGTATTTTTCTTAGTTGACCCCGTTTTCGCGCGTTTTCGAACTTAATTTACTGATTTATATATTATTGCGTAAAAAACCATCGCATGGATCATTTAAGGTGGTTTTTGATTCTACTGTTCCACGTTCTGGACCGCAGCCTTTAATTATGATACGCACTTTAGAGGCACTTTAAAAATTTCTTACATTTCATTAGATGACTTATTTTAAATAATCTGATAGGATAATGAAAGTGCACGTAAAGCAGGGCTGGACAATGTTGTATATTTTGCACGACGCACACCATCAGCACCCTGAAACCTAATCACTCATTCATATGCACCGTTAATAACTAATCGTTATCTCGTGATGTGCATACCATCATTTCGCTTTCTCCACTTCAACACTGGCCATGATGTCTCTGCTACTTTTTTATCCTACATGGTATTTAACATTCGTCACCAACACACTCCGCTCAACATTGAACACTCTCTGCTTCATCCTCCTCGGCTTTTTATATAACACCGTACGCAGATCCTTTAAACTATCATTTTGCTTGTCAGCATTCTCTCAGTAATCCCCACCACCTGCTAGAATTGGACCCAGGGGCGAGCCCATAGCTACTCCGTCCAATTGTCTGTACAGGTTATTGTCAAATAGGAACTGTACATTCAAGGTGCATTTTAGCAATAACTCCTTCAGTGCAGTAACCGCCATTCCTATGTTCTGCTGAGTCAAGGTAATGAATTCACAGATGTAGTCTACTGTTTCTGTGACCGGCACGTTCGTGAATAGGGACGAGACATCCAGTGAGAACATCATCGTCCCGTTCAGCTCAAGGTCATTCACGCCATCCACGAATTCGAAGGTGTCTCGGAGGCTGTGAGGTGCTTTTTGACACTCTATGGGTTTCAGCTTGTCTGCTAGCCATTTTGCTGTCGCATGGTATGGCGAGTTTCTCATATCTAGGATGGGACGAACGGGCACGCCATATTTGTGAATATAAGGCAGCCCGTATAGTCGAGGTATGTGCGTGCCAACGGGACAAAGACGCTCTAAGTCATATTCGCTTATGACGCCATCCTTTTGAAGTCTTTTCAGACAATCAGTCAGCTGGGTTTCAACCTCTTCCGTGCGATCTTTATCCTTTTCTGTCTTGCTAAACTTTTGTTCGTCTGACAGAATGGATTGCATTCTCGCAATGTAGTCGGTTCTATCCATTAGAACAACGCCCGTTCCCTTATCTGGCCTCGTTGTTAGGATCTCCTTGTTCTGTCGGAGCTGTCTTAATTTCTCCATGTGGGCTTTCGTTAGCAGACCCCGATGATTTATGCCACTGTTTAAGTACTGATATGAACAGTTAACAAGTGTAGACTTAAAGTGCTGCATACTCTCCGCTGACACTGGCTGAAGGTCATGTATTTGATTAAGTAAATTTTCAAACTGTGTTTCCAGCTCTAGCTGGTTTGGTGTCTGGCGGGGACAGGAACATTTTGGACCCAATGATAAGGCTTCTAGCGAGGTTTTATCAAGAGATACGGAGGAAAAGTTGTGGACGTACCGACTTGGATCCTCAGGAAGCTTCGATTTGGTCTGCATTCCTGTACACTACGAAGAATAGAAGTTGTCTTGGCTTCTCCTCGCTTTTCCCCGATGGACTGCACATAATTCTCGAATTCCAGTCTTTCGTCTGCGTTTAGGTGGTCAAGTGTGGCTGCACGTTTGAATAAGTGATGTCCAAGTTCTTCCATCTTTACGCGGACGCTTTCCGGTTCATTCTTGGTAAATCTTCTTAACGTATCACTGGTGATAACCGTGCGACTTCTCCGCATTGCTCTCCAGTAGAAAGTTGGGTACTCGTTTACCTCGACGCATCTCTCGATAAAGCTGGCCCGTGAATTCGCCTCCACAAGTTTGGTGTTTATTCGTAGGTACCCATTGAGCGCCTTTAACACCGCGGGATCTTTGGTTTGTTTTAACTTTGCGAAAATTCCCATTGAAAATTACAGAATATAAATTGGCGAACATACGTTTGTTTTCGATAAATTATCGTCAGGCCTTTACATTTATATGGTATGAATAAACTATGGTGGTTTGTGGACAGATGAAGTGTTATCGTTGTCACTGTGAGGAGGAGGGCGGAGGAAAGGGGGTGTTGGGGGAGTTGAGATCAGAGTGTCAACGTCTAGATGGCCCGGCCTCCAGGATTGCCAATAAGGTGTGCGTGGCTGGACATGGGACTTGGTCATCTCTGTGGGGGCCCGTTTCCGAGGCCTGTGGTCCGCTGTGGGTGGCCGTGTTACCTAGTTTCGCCCATTGCAACTGGGGCGCCGCGACAAAATTCTTTTGGGCACATAGCAGCGGTCTGCGTAGCCTGATGGCGGCCGCCTCTTCCGTCGCCAACAGACGCTGTCCGAGGAGTTTAAAGTAGCTTGAAGGCACCTTGTAAATCACTCGGAAGGCCTCTTTGGCATCCACGCGATGGTTCGAGTCCACCAGGTGCGCTAAGATTGAACTGTTTACACCTTTAAGTTGACCCTTCCCTAACCATACGGGTATGTGTTCACTTACTCTTTTGGACAAACGCCGGCTCGTGCGACCAATATATCCTGCCACAAAGGAACAGGTAAATGAATATATGCACATTGAGGTGGTCTGGGCTGGCAGTTTATCCTTAATCTCTCCGTATAAGATGGGAGTAGTCGAGAACAATACATGGGCGTTGGCTGCTGGGAAGGTAGTTGCTTCGGCTTGACTCAGGCGCCTCCTTAGTAGTTCGCTTGGTCCATCCCCTTGAAATGGGACTCTGATGAAGATTCGTTTCTTCTCCACCGTTAATACTGAGGGCTTTGGCGGCCTTTCAGCCATGCTTTTAGCGATAAATCGACAAGGATACCCATTTTGTCGAAACACGCCTTCGACAATCTTAAGCTCCTCTTCAATGCTATCAGTCGAGCAAATCCGCTTCGCCCTTTGCGTCAAAAACCGTACTAAATTGCGTTTGAAATTCAATGGTACGAAACTAGCGATATTGATGTATTGCCCGCACCAAGTCTTCTTCCGATATACCCTACGTTGAATGCTCCCATCGGCTCTTTTACTCAGTAGCACATCAAGGAATGGAAGCGATCCAGATTGTTCTTCTTCTAGGGTAAATTTAATCGATTTGTGCGCGAGATTTACTGTATGCATTAGCGTTGATAAGTTGGTTTTATCTGATGCAACTGCAAATACGTCGTCTACGTACCGTTTATAGTACGTTAGATTATTTAGCTCGTGGCCGAGTTGCGTAGCTTCTAGATTGCCCATGAATATATTTGCTAGAAGTGGACCCAGGGGCGAGCCCATAGCTACTCCGTCCAATTGTCTGTACAGGTTATTGTCAAATAGGAAGTGTACATTCAAGGTGCATTTTAGCAATAACTCCTTCAGTGCAGTTACCGGCATTCCTATGTTCTGCTGAGTCAAGGTAATGAATTCACAGATGCAGTCTACTGTTTCTGTGACAGGCACGTTTGTGAATAGGGACGAAATATCCAGTGAGATCATCGTTATCCCGTTCAGGTCAAGGTCTTTCACGCCATCCACGAATTCGAAGGTGTCACGGAGGCTGTGAGGTGCTATTTGACACTCTATGGGTTTCAGCTTGTCTGCTA
>JAYGXS010001564.1:0-13245 GCA_036362985.1 Ligula intestinalis
GCTTCCGAACGAAAAAAACTTCATGTGGTAGTCAGAGGTCTTAAATGTGTAATCGCAGTACGTGGGGATGAGAGTATTTGGGGTGAACTTTTTACAGAACTGTTTCGGGCTTATTAACCTTCATCAGCCAAACAAAACCCCGAAAACAAGCTGATCGGACAAAACAAACAAACGCACTTACAGAAGGAGCAGATAATCAACCACTGGAATCTATAAGATGGGCCATAAGCACTTCATGGAACCGCAGTTCATCAGCACCTCGTGAACTGCCATTTGATGTCACTGCTAATCAGGTATGTATTCATTCAGAAATGTGCACACACGGATCGGATAGGCTTCTGAACGAAACAAAGTTCAGGTGGTAGTCAGAGTTCCGCAACGGTTGACCGGAGTATGTGATTTAATACATCATATCGCGGTAACTTGACACATAAATGTTTCAGGCTTATTAACATTAATCAGCAAAGTATTTCCCTGAAAACCAGCTGTGTGGACACCATAAACTATTGCACTCATAGAAGGCGAAGTTGGTCTACTACTGGCATCTATCAGGTAGGTCATAATCACTTCATCGATCCACAGTTCATCAGCGCCTCGTGACCTGCAATTTGCTCTCACTGCTGATCGGATATCTATTCACTGAGTAATGTGCGAACACCAATCTAATAGGCTTATGAATTATGACAACTTCTGGGTTTCGTTGATACAGAACTGTTTCGTGCGCATTAACCTTCATCATCCAAGTATAACATTGTAAACCTGCTGATCGGACATTACAAATCAACGCACCTTTAGATGTCGAAGTTGGTCCACCAATGGAATCTATCGGATGGGTCATAGGCTTTTCATTGAACGGCATTTCATCAGCGCCTTGCCACCTGCCATTTGCTGTCACTGCTGACTAGGTATATTTTCACTCAGAAATGTACGAACACTGATCGAATAGGCTTCCGATCTAAATAAACCTCATGTGGTAGGCATATGCAGAACGGTTAACTGCCTGCAAGCTTGATGCGACCAATTCACAATAGCAGTAAGTGGGGTATGACAGCTGTTGGATGTAACTTGATACATAATTACTACGGGTTTATTAGCCTTCATTTGCCAAGCATAACCCTGAAAACCAGCAGATCGTACAACACAAGCAAACGCACTTACAGACGGAAAAGTTGGTATTCCACTGGAATCTATTAGATGGATCATAAGCACTTCATCGAACCGCAGTTCATCAGCGCTTTGCGGCATGCCATTTGCTGACACTGCTGATCGGGTATGTTTTAGCTCATAAATATGCAAACACCGATCGAATAGGCTTCCGAAATAAAAAAAACTTATTTGTTGTTCAGAGTTCTTAAATGGGTAACCGCAGTAGGTGAAGTATGACAGGTTCTAGGCTAAGTTGATACAGAACTGTTTCGTGCGCTATAACCTTCATCAGCCAAGCATAACATTGGAAACCTGCTGATCGGACAACACAAATAAGCGCACCTATAGACGGCGTAGTTGGTCCACCACTGGAATCTATCAAATGGATCATAAGCACTACATCAAACCACAGTTCATCAGCGCCTCGCCACCTGCCATTTTTCTGTCATTGCCGATTAGGTATATATTTACTCAGAAATTTGAGAATACCAATCTAATAGGCTTCCGATCTATACAAACGTCATGTGGTAGGCAGATGGCTTTAACGGTTAACTGCCTGCCAGCTTGATGTGGCCAATTCAGAGGGAGGACGCACTCACCTGTGTTCCCGACAAACGTGACTACGCAATCGTGACGTGAGGTGACTATTGAGTAGGGCTTAGGCTGTTGGTGGGGATGTGTGAGGTGCTGGGTGTGCCGGCATCACGGTCAATGCCGCAGTCGTGAATGTGCATGTGACCTAGTAGGCCAATGCGATGAGTGAATGATCGGGGACAGTGTGGGCAGTAAAGGCGGTGGTCTCGTCTATGAGCTGGTGCTCCAGGCACTAGATCCTCAGTCTCTGTGCGATGGATTCGCAAGTGACCAATTAGACCGATGCGTGAGGTGAATTTGCGATTTCAGTGGGGGCATAACGGGCCCTCAGCGCTGGTGGGGGGTTCAGGTGTGCAAGTTGTAGCGGGCGGTGGTGTGTCGGAAGGAGTGGGGGAAGTTGCGGCTGGGTTGGATTCGGTGAATGAGGGCAACAAGGCATTTCTCCCATCGGTGATTGCCATCGAGGTGGAGGCTGGAGTAGTGTCTGGTGATGTGTTTGGTGCAGTAGACGTGGATGCTTCCAGAGGAGGTTTGCATGGCTTCCGGAGGTGACTGACAAAGCCAATGCGTGCGTGGAAGGTGCGTTGACAGCGTGCACACTTTGGGAGGTGTTGGTGGTGGCAGCGTGCGTCTGTGTGTTGTGAGACTTGCGTGCCGTCCGTTTTGCCTTGGAGGCGGCGATCGGACCGGTTTCGTTGATTGAGGCGCCCGTATTGACCGCTCTGCGCCACGCGGTTCAGTCCAACAAGCTCTTCCCAGTTAAAAGTGTTGATTTGAAGATGATTTTAGGAGTTCTTCAGAGTGTCCAAGAAGCGTCTCTTCTGTCCTTATTTGCGACAAGTGTCTACAACGGCATGACCATCGAATAGTCGCTTGGGTAGCCGTTCATCTTTCATACGCATTACGTGTCCGCTCCAGCGCAGTTCTTTCTGCCTGAGTATGGCCTGGATGCTTATAACTCCCGTTCTTTCCACGCGTTCGGTGTCCTGAATCCTTTTCTGCCACTTCACCTTCAATATGCGACGTAGGCAGCTGATATGAAACTGGTTCCGTTTCCACGCTTGGCTAGCATATACAGTCCAAGTCTCCGCTTCGTACAAGAGTGTTGGCAGCATAACAGCCTTGAACATCTTCAATTTCAATGACAGTTGCCGACCATGGCGATTACATACGGAGGCTTGGAGCCGACCAAAGGCTTGGCTAGCTTTGGAGATTCTGCGGGCAACCTCATCTTCTATTTAAGTGTTGTTGGAAAGCGTACTGCCGAGGTAAGATAAGTTGTCCACGTTCTGCAGTTCGGCTCCGTTGATGTTAATGCGTGTGGGGTTGAAGTCAACAGCTGGCGGTGGTTAATGCATGACTACCGCCTTGTCCGCGTTGATGGTGAGGCCAAAGTTGGCACAACTTGCTGCACAGAGGTCCATGCTCCTTGGCATATCCACTTTGGTGGTGGTTTTGAGAGCGTAGTCGTCCGAAAACAGCAGATCATGGACTGTGGTTGTGGAGACGCACGTGGGTGCCTGCATTTGACGAATGTTGAGACAGTTTTTGTCCGTTCTGTAGTTGATGGGGATTCCGGGACGCTCGTCACGGAAGCGTCCATTAGCATGACAAAGAACATGAAACTGAAGAGGATGGGTGCGAGGACACAGCCCTGCTTCACTCCATTGGTCACTGCGACGGCCTCAGACAGCGTTCCGTAGTCCGTGACGCGCGCCATCATCCCATCATGGAGTTTTCAAACCATGTGGGTGAAGTGTTCCGGACAGCCAAACTTCTGCATGACCTTCTAAAGTGCGGGCTGGTTCACCGTGTCGAAGTCTTTTTTCAGATCTACGAACGTAGTGTGGAGGTGGGTCCGCAGCTCTTGACATTTCTCCCGCAGCTGACGCGCGGCAAATATCATGTCATTGGTATGGCGGTTAGGTCCAAAACGACATTGACTTTCAGGCAGAAGCTATTGTTCCATATGGCTATTCAGACGATTGAAAAGAATGCGTGCGAATATTTTTTCCGACAAAATTTAGCAGTGAGATGCCGCGGTGGTTGTCACGGACCTGGCGATCCCCTTTACGCTTGTACAGGTGGACGATGGTGGCGTCCTTGAAATCCTGGGGAACTTGGCCATGTCACCACATCTCTTGAAACAGGGTGGTTAGGTAAGTTATGAGTTAGTGATTACCATATTTTTAAACCTCCGCTAGGATCCCGTCGGACCCAGGTGGGAGGTCGAGATAAGCATTAATTTTGACTTGCGGCAGCCGCCCAATGGCAGCCTCAGACGTGGTAGAGGGCCGGTTGAGTACACTTTGGAAGTGCTCGTCCGGGTGGCTCAGAAGTTGGGTCTTCTCAGTGATGAGGGTGGAACCGTCCGCGCTGAGAAGCGGGGCTGTGCCCCTCACTACGGGACCGTAGATTGCTTTGAGCGTAGAAATGAAGTGTTTTCATTCATTGCAATCCGCATAGCTTTGGATTTTCTCACCCTAACGAGCCATCCAATCTTCCTGCATTTCCCGTAGCCGCTGCTGTACAAGACGGCGACATGGGTAGTAGACTGCTTTTTTGGCGTCGGTAGGGCGAACGACAGATTCCTTGCAGAGGAGATTCTTCTCAGTGATGAGAGTACTGATGGCTGCATCGTTTTCGCCAAACCAGTTTTGGTGTGGGTGGGGCGCAGGCCCAAGGATTGGTTTGGCAGTGGATTGAACAGCGTCCCTTAGTTGACGCCATCGAGTTTCCACTGAGGTGTTATCTTCTGCGACAGGGGGGTTTTGGAGCTGATGAGTAAACTCGTTGCTGAAACGCAAGCGGTTGGCAGGCAAGTTAAACAGATCAGTTTTCAATTTACATGGTGATCGCAAACCTTGCGGTCTTAATGCGTGGTTGAATACGGATCCGCATGTTGGAGATGATGAGACGATGATCGGTATCACCATCAGCACCCGGCATTGCCTTTGTCCCTAACACCTCCTGCTGGTCACGTCGACGCGAGAAGACATAATCCAGAAGATGCCACTGACGAGACCTGGGGTGCATCCCGGTCGCCTTGTGCTGCAGCGGTTGGCTGAAGTAGGTTTTGGTCAGTATGAGACGGTGCAACGCGCAGGTGTGAAGGAGGTGTAGGCCATTGTCGTTGAGTCCTCGCAGGCCAAGGGGTCGGAGCACTCCTCTCCAGGCGGCCTGGTCTGTGCCGACGCGGGCATTCAAGTCACCAAGGACTATCAATTTGTCCGCCTTCGGCACAGATGCCAGGAGGGCGTGCAAATCCTCGTAGAACTTGTTGTTTGTCTCGTCAGAGCTGGTCATCTGTTGAGCGTAGACACTAACGGTGGTGGCGAATTTGCCACCCCCAAGAGGCAGGCGGAGGCTCATCAGGTGTTCGTTGACGCCCTGCGGCGTACAGAGTAGTCGTTCCACGATATCCTGCCGGAAAGCAAAGGCAACGCCGGCTTGGCTTCGCTCTGCCGTCACATGGCCCACATAGAAATAGGTGTAGCCGGCTGGCCCCTCTCCTATGGAAACTTCACCGGAGAAGCGGGTTTCACTGAGTTCGACCATGTCCACCTCGAAGCGCGCCAGTTCCCGGGCGATGAGGGCTACCTCCTTTCCGGTCGGATGCTCTTCGGGTTATGTAAAAGGGAACGGACATTCCAAGCACCGAAGGTGATATGACTTACCTGGGCTCCCTGAGCTTTCGTCCTGCAAGATCTGGAAGCTCTCCCGTGGGAAGGAAACGGGTTAGAGGGCGGATGGGGAGGAGAAAGGTTTTGATTTGCGTTTGTAGTATTTTGACCTCGTGCATGCAGTCTGACAGCCACGGTCAGCTGGCAGATGTCGTGACCCAGCGTGTTTGAAACCATCTTTTATAGGACCATCAACGCTCTGGCGAGGGGTGGCAGGGCTATTTTTACAAAGGACTATCTGTAACAAGTAGCTGCTGCTGAACAAAACCATGGGCCACCATTGATTCGGTGTTGAACGACCACTTGGTTACGAGCCGCCAACAACTGTGCTGTCACGCCGCCATAGAACGTTTAGACCGTTTGGAAAGTTATTTGGGGAGTAAGGGGAGGGAGCAGCACTACTTGTTTTAGTAGCAGTAGCGGTGAACGCGAGAGCCTCTCCATTTATTTTGCTATGCATTCTAGTGCTGTGACATCTGATTGCTGTTAAAGTAACTGCTTCGGGTAGTATCGTCACTGATGTTACTAAGGAGGCAAGCTCTGATAGGACCAAGAATGCTTATCATGATGGTGGAATGACTATAAAGGTAGACATCGTTACATTGGAGAAGACAAAAATAACGAAACGGAATAGTGTAGGTATGACAATAGAGACAACATGGGAGAAATAGCAATTATAGTAACAGACATCAAAAATCAATTGGACAAAAAATAAAGAGATACAATAGATGTGGAATCAGGCATACATAAGCATCAAGAACAATGGATGCAATGTTAAGGCTTCCGGATATCCAGCAGATTGCACAGATGCAGCAACGCCATGAGAGTACTGAAATGTGTAAGCTAGTGATGTAAGCTATGATCGCGAATTGTGGTTATAGTGGTAGTAACGATAAAACAACTAAATATAACAAGTTAATCAAGTGGGTAATCAAGAGTAAGGGAAAATAAACGATGAAATACAAACAGGCAATGGTATGGTATAAAGATAGAAGATTCCTTCCACCAGCTTCGTCTAATAGGGTACTTACCGCTTCAACCCGTGGGCATAGCGGGCGTGGGGACACACACACCGGAGACCCTCGCTTGGTTTAGCCCACTAATCAATGCCCGGAGCCGGGGGGGGTGGCCGCTAGGAAGAGCATAGCTACTGGGAGCCACAAGTGAGAGCTGGATGGCAGCCAAGGACGCTAGACGTAGCAACCACGTACGTGAGGAAGATGATGCGATCTGCCACGACCTTCACGTTCAACCCCCAGCTGAACACCCCATAACCCCCACATGCATACATACATACATACATATCGATACAAAATATATAAAAATGTGTACATATATATTTATTTATTTATTCACTCAGGAATGTGCGAACACAGATCGAATAGGCTTCTGAACTACACAAAGTTCGTGTGGTGGTCAGAGGTCCCCAACGGTTGACCGCCTGCCAGGCCGATTCCGGCCAAGTCATAATAGCAGTAAGTGGGGTATGACAGCATCTGGGGGTAAATTTATCCAGAACTGTTTAGGGCTTATTAGGCTTCGTCAGCCAAGCATAACCCTGAACTACAGCTGGTCGGACAACACAAACAAACGCACGCACAGACGGCGCAGTTGGTTCACCACTGGTGTCTATCAGATGGGTCATAAGCACTTCATCGAACCGCAGTTCATCAGCGCCTCACCGCCTGCCATTTGCTGTCGCTGCTGATGAAGGCTAATAAACCCGACACAGTTATGTATCAATTTTCCCCCAGATGCTGTCATACCGCACTTACTGCTATATATATTTATATACAAATATATACAAACCTCATTTTTTTGCGCGCAAATGAAAGCATACATGTGCCTTTAGTATTTTGAAAGCAATAGAGTGAAAAGACCGTGGCCTTAGAAGTCTCCTCTAATGCGAACCTTTCGAAAGTAAATTTAACCCAATTTCGTGTTAAACCACGAAACACAATTCACCCAGCAAGATATATTTTTTTAATTTTTGAAAAATATTTTTGGACAAAATAAAACTGAATCCACACTGCAGGTTTATCGTTTTTCTTGAAAATGCTTTGTGCAGATGACAGCTCAGCGGCAAAATTATTGACCGTACAATTTAACGTAAGTAATATTCCACTACTACTTATATATACCGTGAACTGTCACCAAAAGCAAAGTAAACTATGCAGTTTTGCAAGACGTAATTTCGGTAACGGATGAAAGTCATTTGATAAACAGCTGCCAAGCAGGTTTGGTAGGATTATCTTTGGACTATGCTTCTTTCGAATGTGCATTACCAATATGGCACCCAATGTAACTAAATACACATAACACATGTCGGTGTTAATCTTCTCTTCTGCCAGAAAGGCGCACTGACGCTAATCTATTTGCTTTACTTTTGGTTGTGCTATAATATAGACTGATTAAAAACAATGTATAATGATAGTCGAAGAATTCGATCAAAATTCCATCATTGCCATAAAATGAAGTTGCAGATAATTTGTAGCAGATAAATTGACTGACGGTTTACTCTTATAAACTGTATAAGACACCGACACTACTCACATTCAATATAAAACAACTCTGAATTACAGAGATGTAGAGTTTATCTGGCATGATTATTAAAATGGGCGTACTAAGAATTCCGTAATATCGGTACGATCGTGTAAATAATAATAGAAATACTACAATCAACTTACTACGAGTTAAGTGATTAAAGTAGTTGCTGGAGTTCAAAAATTATCAAAAAAGATTATATATATTTACGAAATGGGGATGCTGTATAGAAGAAGCAATGCTAGCTACACCTAGAGAACGTCAAACATTAGACGCACACATCCCATAATTTTAGACAAAATATTCCTTTTTTTTAAAAAAACAATGCAATTATATTCTGCATTTTTTTAGCTTTGAAAAGCTTTAATTTTTTTAGCCGGAATTGCAATGGGGCAATTCGTTTGAGAGCATCTAAAATGCAATTGTGGACTAGAAAACGGTTCAAAGTCTGAAAAATCGAATCCGCAGATCGGCATTATGATTTGTACTTTGCAGCTCTACTAGTTTTAACAATTATAAGTTAAATTTCTGAATTTTTATTACAATTGCGTACCTTTCGTTTGCTTTGGAAATTCGTGAGCTATGTTGGTTTTTCAGAGAAACAGACTTCCTTTAGCAAAAAAATTGTCAGCCCGCATTTCAGAAAAACGGTCAATCTTCTGGGCTGGTTTCAAGTCAAACGATGCATTACATTTTTGGAAGAAAAGTAAACACAAAAAATTGAATTAAACCAGTCATTTATCTGGAAGCGTGATAAGTGCGGAAATATGGACAGGATGAAATTCCTTTTAACGTGTTACATTTAAGGATACACTAATCTATGTATGAAAATGAATCGAAGTGATAATCTTTTTGATTTAAGTGAAGGTCTCTGCAGTAGAAAATATATAAAAAAGCAACTGGCCATTTGTGTGTCTTGTGATTTCTGCAATCATGTGCAACAGTGACACCATCATCTGCCACACAATCCACTGTGAACCATCTTGTAGCCTACTTAAATGTGGTTGCATAGGCCTTTAAAACTATTGCTTTTGAGTATAAGCAGAACCATGGTAATATAATGCGGACATATTGCGTCAATTTGATGTACTGCTCGCATTATACAGATCAACTCATCGCAATCGGAACTCCTTTGAGGAAGAAAAATGGCGAATTTGTCAGACAAGTATATATTAACTGAACCCTCATCGTTCATATGCGCAGGGAAGCACTGTAACGGTATAGTAGTGCTTTGCCGACATAAACAGGTTAAATGCCTATCGGTGATTAAACAGGACGATTATGCAAGAACATCACTGACAAAATATGTACGCTTGTATTTTATTCTCAGTTTGTTTTAGTAGCACATTTATCTTATGTATTTTGTGATGGCTGTATTTTCATACATTTTAAATGGCGTCTTAAAAAGGCATTGCCTAGTATCCTACATACATTAAACCGTGTTATAAACTAAGATAAAAGCACTTTTTATAAAAGTATTGGTACTCATGCTGGTTAAATTACTCTTTTTTTTGCATGAGCATACGACTTCTGCATTGGAAACTTGAGTTTTTTTAGAAAAATGAATGAAACCATTCACGTCGCAGGTTTCCTTATAGAGAGAACAAAGATGGCGTTTGGAGTATAAGAGCACAATTTTAAAAGTAGTATTTTTCTTAGTTGACCCCGTTTTCGCGCGTTTTCGAACTTAATTTACTGATTTATATATTATTGCGTAAAAAACCATCGCATGGATCATTTAAGGTGGTTTTTGATTCTACTGTTCCACGTTCTGGACCGCAGCCTTTAATTATGATACGCACTTTAGAGGCACTTTAAAAATTTCTTACATTTCATTAGATGACTTATTTTAAATAATCTGATAGGATAATGAAAGTGCACGTAAAGCAGGGCTGGACAATGTTGTATATTTTGCACGACGCACACCATCAGCACCCTGAAACCTAATCACTCATTCATATGCACCGTTAATAACTGATCGTTATCTCGTGATGTGCATACCATCATTTCGCTTTCTCCATTTCAACACTGGCCATGATGTCTCTGCTACTTTTTTATCCTACATGGTATTTAACATTCGTCACCAACACACTCCGCTCAACATTGAACACTCTCTGCTTCATCCTCCTCGGCTTTTTATATAACACCGTACGCAGATCCTTTAAACTATCATTTTGCTTGTCAGCATTCTCTCAGTAATCCCCACCACCTGCTAGAATTGGACCCAGGGGCGAGCCCATAGCTACTCCGTCGAATTGTCTGTACAGGTTATTGTCAAATAGGAACTGTACATTCAAGGTGCATTTTAGCAATAACTCCTTCAGTGCAGTAACCGCCATTCCTATGTTCTGCTGAGTCAAGGTAATGAATTCACAGATGTAGTCTACTGTTTCTGTGACCGGCACGTTCGTGAATAGGGACGAGACATCCAGTGAGAACATCATCGTCCCGTTCAGCTCAAGGTCATTCACGCCATCCACGAATTCGAAGGTGTCTCGGAGGCTGTGAGGTGCTTTTTGACACTCTATGGGTTTCAGCTTGTCTGCTAGCCATTTTGCTGTCGCATGGTATGGCGAGTTTCTCATATCTAGGATGGGACGAACGGGCACGCCATATTTGTGAATATAAGGCAGCCCGTATAGTCGAGGTATGTGCGTGCCAACGGGACAAAGACGCTCTAAGTCATATTCGCTTATGACGCCATCCTTTTGAAGTCTTTTCAGACAATCAGTCAGCTGGGTTTCAACCTCTTCCGTGCGATCTTTATCCTTTTCTGTCTTGCTAAACTTTTGTTCGTCTGACAGAATGGATTGCATTCTCGCAATGTAGTCGGTTCTATCCATTAGAACAACGCCCGTTCCCTTATCTGGCCTCGTTGTTAGGATCTCCTTGTTCTGTCGGAGCTGTCTTAATTTCTCCATGTGGGCTTTCGTTAGCAGACCCCGATGATTTATGCCACTGTTTAAGTACTGATATGAACAGTTAACAAGTGTAGACTTAAAGTGCTGCATACTCTCCGCTGACACTGGCTGAAGGTCATGTATTTGATTAAGTAAATTTTCAAACTGTGTTTCCAGCTCTAGCTGGTTTGGTGTCTGGCGGGGACAGGAACATTTTGGACCCAATGATAAGGCTTCTAGCGAGGTTTTATCAAGAGATACGGAGGAAAAGTTGTGGACGTACCGACTTGGATCCTCAGGAAGCTTCGATTTGGTCTGCATTCCTGTACACTACGAAGAATAGAAGTTGTCTTGGCTTCTCCTCGCTTTTCCCCGATGGACTGCACATAATTCTCGAATTCCAGTCTTTCGTCTGCGTTTAGGTGGTCAAGTGTGGCTGCACGTTTGAATAAGTGATGTCCAAGTTCTTCCATCTTTACGCGGACGCTTTCCGGTTCATTCTTGGTAAATCTTCTTAACGTATCACTGGTGATAACCGTGCGACTTCTCCGCATTGCTCTCCAGTAGAAAGTTGGGTACTCGTTTACCTCGACGCATCTCTCGATAAAGCTGGCCCGTGAATTCGCCTCCACAAGTTTGGTGTTTATTCGTAGGTACCCATTGAGCGCCTTTAACACCGCGGGATCTTTGGTTTGTTTTAACTTTGCGAAAATTCCCATTGAAAATTACAGAATATAAATTGGCGAACATACGTTTGTTTTCGATAAATTATCGTCAGGCCTTTACATTTATATGGTATGAATAAACTATGGTGGTTTGTGGACAGATGAAGTGTTATCGTTGTCACTGTGAGGAGGAGGGCGGAGGAAAGGGGGTGTTGGGGGAGTTGAGATCAGAGTGTCAACGTCTAGATGGCCCGGCCTCCAGGATTGCCAATAAGGTGTGCGTGGCTGGACATGGGACTTGGTCATCTCTGTGGGGGCCCGTTTCCGAGGCCTGTGGTCCGCTGTGGGTGGCCGTGTTACCTAGTTTCGCCCATTGCAACTGGGGCGCCGCGACAAAATTCTTTTGGGCACATAGCAGCGGTCTGCGTAGCCTGATGGCGGCCGCCTCTTCCGTCGCCAAAAGACGCTGTCCGAGGAGTTTAAAGTAGCTTGAAGGCACCTTGTAAATCACTCGGAAGGCCTCTTTGGCATCCACGCGATGGTTCGAGTCCACCAGGTGCGCTAAGATTGAACTGTTTACACCTTTAAGTTGACCCTTCCCTAACCATACGGGTATGTGTTCACTTACTCTTTTGGACAAACGCCGGCTCGTGCGACCAATATATCCTGCCACAAAGGAACAGGTAAATGAATATATGCACATTGAGGTGGTCTGGGCTGGCAGTTTATCCTTAATCTCTCCGTATAAGATGGGAGTAGTCGAGAACAATACATGGGCGTTGGCTGCTGGGAAGGTAGTTGCTTCGGCTTGACTCAGGCGCCTCCTTAGTAGTTCGCTTGGTCCATCCCCTTGAAATGGGACTCTGATGAAGATTCGTTTCTTCTCCACCGTTAATACTGAGTGCTTTTGCTGCCTTTCAGCCATGTTTTTAGCGATATATCGACAAGGATACCCATTTTGTCGAAACACGCCTTCAACAATCTTAAGCTCCTCTTCAATGCTATCAGTCGAGCAAATCCGCTTCGCCCTTTGCGTCAAAAACCATACTAAATTGCGTTTGAAATTCAATGGTACGAAACTAGCGATATTGATGTATTGCCCGCACCAAGTCTTCTTCCGATATACCCTACGTTGAATGCTCCCATCGGCTCTTTTACTCAGTAGCACATCAAGGAATGGAAGCGATCCAGATTGTTCTTCTTCTAGGGTAAATTTAATCGATTTGTGCGCCAGATTTACTGTATGCATTAGCGTTGATAAGTTGGTTTTATCTGATGCAACTGCAAATACGTCGTCTACGTACCGTTTATAGTACGTTAGATTATTTAGCTCGTGGCCGAGTTGCGTAGCTTCTAGATTGCCCATGAATATATTTGCTAGAAGTGGACCCAGGGGCGAGCCCATAGCTACTCCGTCCAATTGTCTGTACAGGTTATTGTCAAATAGGAAGTGTACATTCAAGGTGCATTTTAGCAATAACTCCTTCAGTGCAGTTACCGGCATTCCTATGTTCTGCTGAGTCAAAGTAATGAATTCACAGATGCAGTCTACTGTTTCTGTGACAGGCACGTTTGTGAATAGGGACGAAATATCCAGTGAGATCATCGTTATCCCGTTCAGGTCAAGGTCTTTCACGCCATCCACGAATTCGAAGGTGTCACGGAGGCTGTGAGGTGCTATTTGACACTCTATGGGTTTCAGCTTGTCTGCTA
>JAYGXS010001566.1:0-13234 GCA_036362985.1 Ligula intestinalis
CACGGCCTCCGAGGACTCAACGACAATGGCCTACTCCTCCTTCGCACCTGCGCGGTGCACCGTCTCATACTGACCAACACCTATTTCAGCCAACCGCTGCAGCACAAGGCGACCTGGATGCACCCCAGGTCTCGTCAGTGGCATCTTCTGGATTATGTCCTCGTGCGGCGACGCGACCAGCAGGACGTGTTGGTGACAAAGGCAATGCCGGGTGCCGATGGTGATACCGATCATCGTCTCATCATATCCAAGATGCGGATCCGTCTTCAACCACGCAGGAGACCTCAAGGTAAGCGACCCCCAGGTAAGTTGAATACTGATCTGTTAAGCTTGCCTGCTAACCGCTTCCGTTTCAGCAACGAGCTGACTCATCAGCTCGATAACCTCCCAATCGTAGAAGAGAACACCTCCGTGGAGACCCAATGGTGTCAACTACGGGACGCTGTTCAATCCACTGCAAAACGCATCCTTGGACCCGCGCCCCGCCAACACCAAGACTGGTTCGACGAAAATGACGCAACCATCAGTACTCTCATCTCTGAGAAGAATCGCCTCCGCAACGAATATGTCGCTCACCCTACCGACGCCACGAAAGCAGCCTACTACCAAAGTCACCGTCTTGTACAGCAGCGGCTGCGGGAAATGCAGGACGCTTGGATGGCTCGCAAGGGCGAGGAAATCCAAGGCTACGCGGATCGCAATGAATAGAAGAACTTCTTCGCAGCGCTCAAAGCAGTCTACGGCCCCGTAGTGAGGGGCACAGCCCCACTTCTCAGCGCGGACGGTACCACCCTCATCACAGAGAAGACGCAACTTCTGAGCCGCTGGGCTGAGCACTTCCAAAGTGTACTCAACCGGCCCTCTGCCATTGAGAGGTTGCCCCAAGTCGAAATTAATGCTGATCTCGACCTCCCACCAACCCCTGAGGAGACCATGAAGGCTGTGCAGCAGCTGTCCAGCGGGAAGGCACCCGGGTCCGACGGCATCCCGGCGGAGATTTAAAAATATGTTGGTCACCATCTCATATCTCACCTAACCACCCTGTTCCAAGAAATGTGGTGACAGGTCCAAGTTCCCCAGGATTTCAAGGACGCCACCATCGTCCACCACTACAAGCTTAATGGGAATCGCCAGGACTGTGACAACCACCGCGGCATCTCACTGCTGAATATTGCCGGAAAAATCTTTGCATACATTCTCCTCAATCGTCTGAATAGCCACCTGGAACAAGGGCTTCTGCCTGAAAGTCAATGTGGTTTTCGACGTCACCGCGGCACCAATGACATGATATTTGCCGCGCGTCAGCCGCAGGAGAAATGTCAAGAGATGCGGACCCACCTCTACACTACGTTCGTATATCTGACGAAAGCCTTCGACACGGTGAACCGGCCCGGACTTTGGAAGGTTATGCAGAAGTTTGGCTGTCCGGAACCTTCACCCACATGGTTCGACAACTCCATGATGGGATGATGGCGCGCGTCATGGACTACGGAACGCTGTCTGAAGCCTTCGCAGTGACCAATGGAGTGAAGCAGGGCTGTGTCCTCGCACCCACCCTCTTCAGTCTCATGTTCTCTGCCATGCTGATGGACGCCTACCGTGACGAGCGTCCCGGAATCCCCCTCAACTACAGAACGGACGGAAACCTCCTCAACATTCGTCGGATGCAGGCCCACACGCGTGTCTCCACAACCAGAGTCCATGATCTGCTGTTTGCGGACGACTGCGCTCTCAACACCACCACCGAGCATGGACCTCTTTGCAGCAGGTTGCGCCAACTTTGGCCTCACCATCAACACGGACAAGACGGTGGTTATGCATCAAACGTTGCCAGGTGCTGACCTCAACCCCGCACACATCAACGTCAACGGAGCCATACTGCAGACCGTGGACAACTTCACCTACCTCGGCAGTACGCTTTCCCGCAATACTCCAATAGACGCAGAGATTGCTCGCAGAATCTCCAAAGCCAGTCAAGCCTTCGGTCGGCTCCAAGCCTCCGTATGGAATCGTCATTGTCTTCAACTGTCAACGAAATTGAAGATGTACAAGGCTGTTGTGCTGTCAACACTCTTGTACGGAGCGGAGACTTGGACTGTATATGCTAGCCAAGCGCGCAAACTGAACCATTTTCACATCAGCTGCCTACGCCGCATATTGAAGGTGAAGTGGCAGGAGAGGATTCCGGACACGGAGATCCTAGAGAGAACGGGAGTTCTTAGCATCCAGGCCATGCTCAGGCAGATACAACTGCGCTGGAGCGGACACATGGTACGTATGAATGATGAACGGCTGCCCAAGCGACTGTTCTATGGCGATGTCGCCGTAGGTACTCGTCGCAAAGGAGGACAGAAGAGACGTTACAAGGACACCCTGAAGAACTCGCTGAAGCGTCTCCAAATCAACACGCTGAACTGGGAGGAGCTTGCCCTGGACCGAACCGCGTGGCGAAGAGCGGTCAAAACGGGCGCCGCAATCTACGAAGCTAGTCGGATCGCCGCCGCCAAGGCAAAACGGACGGCACGCAAGTCTCACAATCCAGGGACGCACGCTGCCACCACCCAAGCCCTTCCAACGTGTCCGCGTTGTCAACGCACCTTCCGTGCACGTATTGGCTTGGTTGGTCACCTCCGGAAGCCGTGCAACCCTCCTCCGACAGCATCCACGTCGACTGCACCAAACACTCCACCAGAGCCTACTCCACCCTCCACCTCGACGGCAATCACCGATGCGAAAGATGCCTCGTTGCCCTCGTCCACCGACTCCAACTCACCCACAACTTCTTCCACTCCCTCCGACACATTACCGCCCGCAACAACTTCCACACCTGAACCCCCCACCAGCTCTGAGGGCCTGATATGCCCTCACTGCAATCACACATTCACCTCACGCATCGGTCTAATCGGTCACTTGCGAATCCATCGCACAGAGACAGGTGAACTAGTGCCTGGAGCACCAACACACAGGCGAGACCGCCGCCTTCACTGCCCACACTGCCCCAGTTCATTCGCTCATCACATGGGCCTACTAGGTCACATGCGCATTCACGACAGCGGCACTGACCGTAATGTCGGCACACCCAGCACCTCACACATCCCCACCACCAGCCTCAGCCACACTCACTAGTCGCCTCGCGTCACGATTGCGTCGTCAAGCTTGTCGGGAACCCAGGCGAGTGCCTCCTCCCTCAGGTAAGTGGAGGCCGTTCTTGCTGAATTTGTCAAACACTGTCTTGCCTTTTACTACCCCATAATAGCTGCGGTCTTTAATTAAAAAGCTTGGTTTAGTGGCAGTATCTCTCCTCACAGGACATGCATGTTGTCACCCAACTTAGTGTCGGACTCCTGGCAATAGCCGTACTGGATACCGTGTCCTTTACTGAGGTAATCTCCTTCTTTCCGTACTCAACTGAGCCGCCAACTTAGCACTGGCATACTCGCAGCCACTTGCTATCAAATCCCAGGCGAATAAGCACGCTGTCGGACGCCCCCGACAGCTCGCCTCTCATACGACGGCATGGGAAATCAGATAATCGATTTGAATGAAGTTACATCGATAGCTCGCGCCATGGGTTTATGAGATAGAGGGGGGCGGCTAAACATAGTGACTCATGGCACCCTCGTTCAGGGGGTAACGCCATCTGGACTGAATCGTACTGAAGCGCCCTTAGAGTGCCTGAGCACTGATAAGATTAGCAACTTCACACCTCTCTTCGTCGGCCGCATCAGTCAACTTAGCACAGGGCTTACTGGCTCTATTTTTTTTGGTTCTCTTTGCCGCACTTCTACCATACTGCATTTATATTACTCGCTTCATTACCGCACTCACTCATAATAGCTGCGCCAAAAGTTCTGTCTTTAGCACAAACGAAAGCCTCCGTTGTTACTGAAATTTCTCTGCTGCAAGGTAAGCTGAAATTGTTTGCTCTCATTGTCCTTTTCTACTAATGCGGACCAATAGTATATATCGTCGAGTGCATAAAGCCAACCAAAATACTTAAATAAAAAGTTTGACAGAAGGAATAACGCCCACAGGCTATTGAAATGGAAAATCCAGTAGCCCGGGGTAGCTGAATAGAAAACGCTGAATAGCTTCAAAAATGTTTTTTTTATTCACAGCAAGACGCACTGCCAAAAATAAGCTGGGATTTATCAATGCGGTATTTAGAAAGGTTAGATATATAGAAGACAGAGACGGGGAGTGATTCCAATAATACCTGATGTGCCCAAACCACCCGCAAATTAACTAATAGGTGAGGAAAATGGATGAGGTAAGAAAAGTGTTCACTGCGATACCATAAAAATTGTCGAAACCAGTCTCGCCTCAAACGAGTGCGCAATTGAAGTTGCAATTCAGTTGGCGGTTTCAATGCCTACAGATAAGAATACAAATTAAGTATGATTAAAACAACGTTTCTCAGTTGCAAATTTAAAGATAGCAATAACAGCAAGATTTATTGCCATGGATCCAATAAATATTGCTGTTATTGCTATCTTTAAATACGCATGATTAATTGATTGCATGCACAATATTATGTTTTCTTATAGAAGACTGCTACTCAATGCTCAATGTCACCAGCAAAATGGCGAGTAAAAAGGGAATTTAATGATGAAAATATACTTCAAAATATATGTCAGGTCCGTAGTTGTTATAAATATATGTATGCTGATCCACTGATAAACCTATCCGAAGTAATCTTTGCGTAATTAGAGTCGAATTGGAAAGCTGCTGCCCGTTGTTTTTGTTGGTTGCGCTCGGAAATACTAGTGCTCACCAATCTTGCAATGAAGCATACTCATCCCGTTTTGCCTTGGAGCTCAACCTAGAGCTCTCGCAGACAGTCGCATAATGGCTTGCACTGTATGGTGAAGTGGAACCATCAAAGGTTAGCGAGACCGGAATAACCATTTCTTGCTTATTGGTCATCATCAGCCAGCCATATGCAATTCTAGAGGTAGCGACCCCGGGATTTGAACCCACAAACTTTGGCCGTTGAATGCACCAATCTTACACTGTACGACGGGCTCGTTGGTTTTACTGGTTACGATCGAGAGTATGGTGATAGTAGGTTGCCCACCGATTACATGTCGCCATACGACTACATGCGAAGACTGCAAATTGAGCTCAAAACACAACGGAACGAGCATTTTCCGCAAGCACCACCACCACCACCATCATCATCACCATCATCGAATTCAGGTTTACTTGATAGAAGTGAACGTTGTACTTGTTTGGTAAGATGAAAAAAGTTTTATCGTCTTAAAGAAAATTTTTACTCCGGTGATCAGGTCAGGTTTTATTGAGAGAAATGTAGGTAAATAGCTTTGAACTCTCTATTGGTACAGAACTGTTATTCAATGCATTTGTTTAGTAGAACATTTCAGAACAGTGGCATTGCCAGTAATTGATTTTGGGTAAGGGAGTGAAAAAACTCCTTAGGCATGGTTCAGAAAGTCTAGGGGTTTGAATGCCATTTGAGAGATCTAAGGAGAAAAACTGTTGTCCGTTATGTGGACTTTTTAGGTCTTGAATCTGTAAATTTATTATAAGCTTGAAGATAAGGTTTACAATCTTGTCTACAGCCACTGCTAATTTTGTTTTTAGCCCACTGTGACATGTTAGTAATAGTCCAAAGAAATTTATAATTTTTCTAACATGGAAGATAGCTGCTCGCAGTTTTTAATCCAGGAAGTGTAACCACAAGTCTCGCTCAAATGTACAGGGAAATTGCTAAAGGTTTTTTTAACTAAAGGCTTTGCCTAAAGTAGTTGCGTTACAAGCCTGGGAAAAATGGAAAGCGCAGGAGACACGCGTGAATTACCGGCAGGCAGGGTTCGTGTGGACGCGAAGGCGGCAGTGCGAACGGGTAGGCCACTTTTCCAAATGGCCTGCACAGTGAAATTGTAAATGGTGGCGGGCGCCAGGCTGTTTACAGTTTCCTCTGTGTTCTCCAGCTCATAGCTCCTCTGGAAAGTCATATTGGAGACGGTTAGCAGGTATTTTTTTTGGAGTTCAAAGGACGAACATGGTCTTGTCCAGGTCAAACGGATAGACGTGGGGGTCAGAGCATAGGCTGCAAACATCCTCGCAATTGGGTCTCCTGCAGCATGGATGGAAACGGGCAATGCTAGGTTTCAGAATCAGTTTATTGAGGGAAAGATTGGCGAATGCCTTTGAGCTCCCTATTGGTAATAAGATTGCTAAAAATTCATGCATACGACAGAAATCTGAAAAAAATAGTTCAAATGCATGCTCGCAAGCGAAGAGCAAAAAGCTGGCGATGTCAAAATTGTAATAAAATATGACTACTCCCTTAGGAAGAGTATTGTAGAGATAATAAATCAGCAACACCTGCTCAGAATTCATTTTCTCGTCTACAAAACGGCAAACACACTGGTACGACATCTAGCATGGAAAGTTCCGAAAGGATGAAGAGGGAGACTTTAAAAAATCAACGTTGTGCGCATAATCAAAGTGTCTGCTGCTATTTGACCGACAGTGTCGGAATTACTGCTGGCTACAAGCGAGTTTTTTTTTCATACATTGCTTTAATTGGTGCCTATGTTTTGTTTGAATACTTTGAATATGGCGATTACCTTTCAGGTGGTTGGGTGTAAACATTTGCATCTGAAAACGCAACCATGACAGGCTGAGCGTGGTTGTTTTTTGAATGGCCTGTCAGAAAAATACATTCTTTCGAAATTACGCCAAAAGGCAGTAACGTTTTCAGCTTTTCTTTCATCACCATCACCATCTCCACCACCACCCTCTTCCCCTGCGGATATATTCGCTCCGAAAAAACATTGCATAACAGTGCTACTTTATCAAATTACTTGGCAATCTAAAGGTAGCAAATAGATATCAGGGGAATACTTTCAGAGAGTATAAGGTGCGTGACAGGGATTTGAGTTACCGGGATATGACTTTGTTACAGTCAGACATGAATTTACAATGAGTACTTGAGTCAAAGACCATAAACTACTGCGGAAAAACCACACAATGCCTATTCTAAAAACAAGTAGTAAAACAAACAATATAAATTCTGTATGGCTACTGCGTTATACCGTACATCCGAGATTGTTTCTAGCTAAAATGCCAGGCACGTGTTGCCTCGATCTTTCTGGGGTTGGGATCCACAGTGGGTCCACAGCGCCCTCTATGCGATTTCTGACTTCCGGAGGATAGTCAAGCGGACAATTTCAGAAATCATATATATATATATATATATATATATACATATATATATATATATTTCACTAAGGAATGGGCGCAGACCGATCCAACAGACTTCCCGCATAGAGAACGCCAGGGGACCCACTGAGGAGCCGAACCCTTCGTTGCTGCGTAATGTGGCAGCAGTAGGAACAGGTGCGAAATACGTGTCTGAGGTTTTTAGCTGCTACCTCTGTCAGAAGTAAGGTAAAGGAGCAGCAAAGGGAAATGGCGACAAACATTCTTGATGTTTTATAGTCGGGCATAACAAATGTCGTTCTGCGCTATGCGGTAGCTTCAGAACTCATTTGTGCAGAAAACACGAAAAACGCTGGTTAAAGCCAAGTTGAAAGTTGTTTGGCTTACAATACCTTTTGACCTACAATGGGAAGGAAGTACTTGAATTGAAACCAAAAAACTGTAATGCAGGAGACATGCGTGAATTACCGGCAGGGAGGGTTTTTGCGGACGCGAAGGCATGCCAACGAACGGTTTTGCCATTTTTCCAAATGGCTTGCACAGTGAAGCTATAAATAGTGGAAGGATTCAGGCCGGTGAGGGTTTTCTCGGTCTCCTCCACGTCAAACCTCTCCTCATGGGTCACATTTGAGACGACGAGTGTATATTGGGTACGAAATTCCGCGGATCGAATTGGTTTCTGCCACCTCACACGAATGGTGGTAGAGCTCAGAGCCCAGGCAGTAAAATATCTTACAAGCAGTTCATCTGCAGAATGGAATGAAAAAGCAACATGTCAGCATAAAGTTAATTTTTTGAGTTATTCCCCAATCAGTTCGTGTGTTTTACAATTTTGTTTTACTGCAATCGGGTAGCTGCAGGGATCGAGCAGTTGCTCTTTAGCAAGTTATGGGCTTGAGGCGTGTGGATTCAATGAGCATTCATACGAAAGCGGCCAGGTCCGTTCAATCGATACTGAAAATAATCAATCGAGGCCTCGGGTGGTTTCGCAAAATTAGGTTTGTTGTCGTCGATATGGTTGGTAGGCTAAGCTCTCCCCATGTGACATATCAACCTGCGCAGGCAAAGCCTCAGTACGGAATATGGGAACGGAAAAATACTGCGCTTGTTGAAGGAATAGGTACCCTGAATGAAGCGGCTCACAGCTCACGCAGTTTTCACCTCTTACGAGGATTTTGGTCTCGTTAAACTTGAAAATATAACCCGGTCCCGTCAAGTAGGCTGCAACATGAGAACTAGCGTCTTTCCTCCTCACCGCCACTGCTCCCTCAGCCCTTCGCTTCTGAAATAATCTCCCGGTTTCTCCGACGCAGTTGCTTTGCCTGCTACTGCACTAGATCCGGTAATAACTAAAGTCGTTTCTGCCATGGCAGTGCGCCTTTCGGCCTTATGACCCGGCACCTGATGGCCTATGTGCAACTCCAATGACTATTCAGAAGTTTTCCGAGGTATTCTGCACGTAAAGTCAGCTAATTGGAAAATTCACCCGACCGCAGATGGAATACTCTATGGAACCTCAAGGATCGTACTGGACAACAATGATCAGAGCTTATGGATCAGTACGCTCGGAAAACAGACGACCAAACATGATCAGTAAGAGGACCTTATGCTAACCCTTCTGCATTATGTATTAGCTGGAATGCACTCAAGGACACACTCATCACACCTCAGTCATGCATGTGCGCACATAATTAAAAAAACGTTATTGTGAAGTCGGGCATGACTACGCTACTCACAATGCATAAGTATATTTTTATATTTTATTTCGTGTCTTCTTAATATTATGCGCTGACCATTAAAATATCTCTACTTTTAAAATTAAAAATTTAAATAAATCTAAGCAGACAAAAAAGTTATCCGCAAATTGGGAAGTAGATTCTGAAAAAATTTAAATACCCGGAAATAGATTGTCTATGGTAGTCGCCGCGACAGCAGAAACTAGTGTGCCATCGGCCCAAAAGGCTCGCAGAGTGATGTTGTAAATGCTAAACACATCCAGATCGCTAATGATGGTATCTGTTGCCCGAAGCGTATAGTACGTTATAGAACCGTGATCGTAGATGGTAAGAAGGTACTCGTCTTTGTATTCCTTGGAAGGTTTCCGCCAAAACACACGGATGGACGTAGAGTTGATAGCTTCGGCCGTAAAATCTTCCACAACTGGCACACCTGCAGGCCAAAATGGGCAGGAGATATTAGCTATTTCAACCATAGTCCACTCGTTACTTGGTTATCATCACCAATGCCCCGACCCCAGATATTATCTCAGAGCTGATACAATTAGCTTCAAACGTTTGCACGGCCGGCAGATTTAGATGGTATGCAAAGTTGCGAGGTAAGAGACGCACAATAGTTGGGAGAAGAGGATAATGAGCCGAAAGTTTCGTAGTTTAAGTCGAATTCATCATCAAAGTCAGTGTGCGTTAAGGGCATTCAACCATGTAGGCGTTGCAGTAAATATAGGATCCATTTATTTGATCTGAGCTCATTAAAAGCTTTGCAATGCATCGTACTGTAGCTTATTTTATGGTCTGGCTAGTCAGATGATGCAGTTTGCAGTTGCCATGGCGTTGCAATTACAGAATTAATTTCAGTACACACTCATACGACAGTTGGACCGTAGCTTTTGGACGATGTCCACGTTATGCATCGCGAGAACCTAGTGTTGCAGGGATAGCGACTTGTGCATGAATTGGTCTTAAGTTATAGTAGACTTGCGAGGCATCAACCGCACTCACTCTTCCCTGTGGACGGAAGCCGGGCAGAGACAAGAAGGCTGGAGATGGGAACGGGCGCAGATGGCTGGCGCGGATGCAGCTCCCTCGCCCGCTCGTACGCGTACCACCACGCTCCTCCTTCCCTTTCGGCATTTGTTATCGATGCACAATCTGAATAATGCCTACCATACTGTGATCTGTCTTGTGGTGACTCACTCCACAGCCGAGCATGTCCGAACGCACGCCGCCGGTAACGCGTACTCCTGCACTCAGGTGGTCTTATGAAACAGCCAATCAGGTCCCCCAAAAGCTAGCCTCTCTCACTGGCGAAAAGGACGCATGCACGCCTTAGTCGATGCAGCCTCGCCGGCAAATAACCTTTGAGGCTACCAGACAATGCTCGTCCTTGCTGCCGTTTGCACGCCTGCTGCTGAAAACCGCACCTGGACTGTGGCTGGCACCCTGCCGGTCATAGGCTCGCCGAGTCTATCTACTCTCATCTATTCTCATCTCCCGTGTGTACACAATAAACTCTTCCTACTACTCTGGCATTACGGACTTCTCACCTGCACTAAGTAACCATGGTCTGAAGATCGCAGTTGCACAGTTTAACTCACTTAACCACCTGCGATAGTCTCCCATCCCCCCTTTCCCGTGTTGGTCCAGCACATCTACCACGCGGCCCACTTTGAGGAAGCCACACACACACTAGGCTGGCGTTTGCGTTGACACGGCAGACAATTGTGTTGGCGGATTTCGCATACGCTGCGTCTAGTCCTGGCGATAGGACGAAGATTGAAATGGGACCCTTTGTGCCAGTCGGTTTCCTACTGCCACTGCACCTGTCGTATCATTTGCAGAACAGCGTTTTCCTTCTCGCGCCATGCGCAGCGTAGTTACTTAACATGTAAAATGCATTACGTAACCGTCGTTTTAATCTGAAAGGCGGCAATGCAAATGATGTCGTCATCAAATTCTGTTCCGTTACACCTGGAAATTTAAGGACCATTGCACCAAACAGTACAGCCCCACAACAGGCGCGTTGAACGGACTTTGAAATGCAGCGGCCGGTGCACATCGTCGCATTAACTAGTGAGGCTGGAATGCGGGCTCTGGTGGGGAATGACTGACTTAGCACCCTGGTCCCTGTGCATTTCCGTCCTTCCTATTTGTCACCACGAATGATTTGGTATTTGTTCTGTTTAGAGCTACGCAAGGCATCCAAGCGTCATGTTGTCCTGTGGATATCTAAGAAAAGTCACCAGGACTTTCGTTTCGTAGGCGGTTTTTCAATTTCCTCGAGATTCACTGGAGTTGAAGTGTCTCCAGTCATCAATAGAATTTGCCTTCCTTGATTATTCCCACTTCGGACAACGCCAGCCACAGCTGCGAAACATCACCAGGGTTAGCAGAAAGCAAGGTGTAGCTCAAGAAACCAAACGTAAGAATTCCCGGATTAAAATCAGTGAAATTAAGATTGCTCACAGGAGCGGATTCTGGCTTCAGAGAGCGCTACGCATCGTTACCATACAACAAACATAAAAACAGCAGTCCTAAGGAGCAGAGGAATAATTCATACAGCTAACAAGCCCAACTATGTGTACACAGATGGCTTTAGTGCGGGTATTTAAGATACCTTGGCCATATTCTCAAGCAGCATGCATCCACACTTTCTTACGCGTCGCAATAATGTGACAAGACCGCAACCGTATGCATTAAACATGCGGCCCAACACGCCTCGGCATACATTGCCGCTTGACACCTCCAAAAACGCAGTGGGCCAGTGAACTAGACCAACTGTCGGAACTCTTCCCCCACATACGCATGACCCTCTCTGGTCCCTTGTAACCACCACAAGCTAACCCACTGATAGATAACCACCTACCACGCCTAGCTGACTAATGGCTCTTTTTCTCAACAGGACTTCACAAATTACATTCAATCAGCCTTCACAGCTACCATCAACAGTACCCAAAGGCGGATCAGTTACATTCTTTTTGAAATTGGAATATTTTGGCGAATTTCAGGCAACTTTAACGGGAAAAATAAAAGCCGCTTACGAAAGAACTGAAATAATTGGGCCTAGTTGCAGACATCGATAGATGTAGGCGGAAAATGCACTTAAAATACTTGCTCAAATGGCTGGACCACCTCTTTGTCAGAACGAGAATAATTTAGGTTATGAGGCAACACCTAATTTGTAAACAACATGCGGGTAATGGTAAATTGAATGCAGATATGGCAGGAAGTACCAGGCCGGGGATTTGGCAAGGTGGTGGTCGTGACATCGGGAACAATTGTGCCATTTGTCCAGACGGCTTGTAAGGTGAGATTGTAAATCCTTGAGGTATCCAAATCACCAAGGGTGATGTACGTCCCATGAAGAGTAAAGTTTCTTGTAAAACCAACACCGTAGACGGTAAGATAGTATTCGTCTTTGTATTCACTGGAAGGCTGGGGTCTCTGCCAGACAACATAGATGGACGTGGAGTTGATAACCATGGCAGTAAAATCTCCTGGAATGTGCACTTCTGAATACAAAAGTGTAAAGAGATGTCATGGATTGAAAAAAGTCCTATGCTTTCTTTTTGACTGGAAACCGCTCTAACCTATAGGACAAAAACCAACCCATGTTAGAGGTGTAAAATCTGGCTAAAAATCCAGTACTACGCAAAGTCAAATTACAACTGTCCTGCCCACCGGTATCAACGATCAATTGATACGGTATTGCAACAGGCGAAAAGAGAAAATCGTTGAAAAAAGGCTTTTGAGTTGCAGGTTTCGGATATTTAGGAGAAATCATCATCGGTGTCTGTGAGCGATAAGGGTATTTGGCCCTACACGTTTAGCAGCATTCACAGGATGCATCTATTCGACTTGAGAGAAATAACAGCCTTGCAATGCAGGCAACAAACTGCTTCTGGCTATGCAGTATTTCGAATGTTCATGTAGGCTCTAATGTCTGCTAGTCATGCATCCTTGCGATTGGAGCTGTATTCTGATAATTCGCATGTTTAGCAAATAGTCCTGCTGCATTAATTGGTTATCTTTAATGTGGAGATTTTTGAGGGAATGCCCCGGCATGCTCGCAAATTGTGTCATATATGGTTTACTGAACATGGATGTGCAAATGGTCTTTAAATTGTCAATACCCCTGATACATGGACATCATATGAGAATAAAGGTGTGACATAAAAGAAGTAGAAGACTCGTCATCCAAGACAAGTAACAAACTAGGAAGCCAATATCTACAAATATTTTATGTCGGATATCAGGACCTTGGGACGCCAATCAGTTTCACATGGAAAACTGGTTCTGGCCAGTCT
>JAYGXS010001567.1:0-13233 GCA_036362985.1 Ligula intestinalis
GGTTCAATCAGAGATGTCTTTGTACCTAAGGAGCAGGGTTCGCGTCGATTATTGAACTGAGTTGCACGCATCAACTTTAATCCGAACGCCGCGGACCGCATGCTTCTTGTCCACAATAGATTCCACCTGCCCTTTTGGACGCAGTTTAATGTATCAATTGCCAAAATGGTTGTTGGTTGACAGTTTTTTGGAAATATATATACATCGGAAACTCTTTCAAAGTGGGTGGGGTAATTTATCCATCCAAATGCGACGGAAAATAGAATCATCTAAGGTGCGACCAGCAAGCAGGTGACGCATGTGGCGCATTAGAGCAGATGGAGTTTGGTCGCCAAGCTCGGCGTTGTTGAGGAGTTAGCGAAGCTTGCTGTCGGCAGATTGTGCCGTACGCTCGAGAAGAGCCTTTTTTAAGCTAGAGTAGGGCTTGACTTTGGGGAAAGGATCAAGGAGGTACGCGTAACGCGTACGCTCGCCAGTAATCTAAAGTGAGGCAAAAACAGCCTCGATCTGTTTGAACCAGACCATCGGGTCACGCACTTCGTACGAGGGAAGCTTAGTGGATATCTGAAAAACCTGAGGCTCGTCCTGATCAGGTGGTGCACGCATGTTGTTAGAACCAGCATCATCTTCGTCGCAATCGCGAAATTGGTGGTATTTGTCGCCCATGTTGAACAATGTATGAACGGCAGAGTCAAACGGGAAAAACAGGTGAATGGAATAAATAATAAAACGTGGATGACAATAGAAGCGGGGTCACCGAATTTGTAGAGGCTATATCACTACAAATATACAAAACGTCTTGGCAAATACGCAATGGAAAACTTTCTAAAAAAGGCTAACTGCTAGTTAGTGATTAACCAGACTTTTCTAGTGGAAAGATTGTAAAAACCGGTGTGTGAGAATGATGATGAAGATTAGAAATGATACAACTCACTTAGATCCTTCACGGTCCTAGCCGGCAGTAGTCAAGCAGTCGACTTGCCAAAGGATGACTCCGTGAAGACCGGGATCCAAGTTCGTTGGGCCGCGCATGTGAAAATGGAGGAAAATCTCGTTTGCAAATTGTTGCTGGATTCTCCTGAGCCCGAGAATAATCACCAGAGAGGTGTCGTTGAAGGGCAAAAAAAAACAGCGGCAGGTGAGGAGAGAATTGAGGTGTGGAGAGTGTTTAGCAAGACAGTTGCTAGCACGCGTCAAAACCGAAAGAAGGCTTGTGTGTAATATTCGAGTTTAAAAAAATTGGTTATTGATAAATTCAAACAACGCACACGTTGAGCCAAGAGCCCACATATGCGACGTAGCGTTCTTCGTTTGTGTAGCTTGTCAGTCGTCATGTGTCCGGATGCGAATAAAAAGGAGTTCTGACTCACTTGCTTTTATGCGAATGGAGATGATTGCTGGTATAATGCATAATGCTACCCATGTTCGTCGCTTTACGAAACACGCCAGTCCGATTGGTTCGGTCCTCCTGCCTCAGACCTGGATATCGAGAAATGGGGGCAGTGCATCCTCTCCTTCGTTCATCGTGAACTTATTTGACTGAAAAAATCGTATTCACATGCATTTTGTGGTTATGTTGGCCATTTCGGTATATGATTACAAGGATGTCGCCTACATCGCGCATCCAGAATTTTGGCTTGTAGGACTGTAAGATTGAAAATTTTAATTCCTGCAGGACTTTCTGCGCAAGGTGGCCGTTGAACGGTGATCCTATCGTCGCTCGCTGGATTTGCTCAAAAGCCCGGTCGTTGAACGTGAAGGATGGACGTAGACACTTATCCGATATTTTCGTCACGTATTTCCTTCTTAACATTTTCCCATTCGTCGTAACTTTTATGAAGTAGGTAACTGACCGCTGTCACCGTCAATTCCTAAGGAATAGATAAGAATAGGGAGACAATGTGAAAGGATAAAATTATCGCGTCGGAAGCTATTGTAATAAGGTTTCCCAAAAACTGTGTTGAGGATACAGCTGTGTGCTCCAAGCCTTCGGTCAGTTCCTTCAAATGGTTGGAGAACCGCTTAGCCAGTCCGTAGGTAGGGATGTCTTTCACTGATACAGTGGGTCGTAGGCGAAGATAAGGCTCGTTGAGTTTTGGATAAACCGTAGAAACGCGCTGAGGCGGCATCCTGTGGTTTTATCTGTCTCCAATCTCTTTTTTCACATGTTGCCTTTTGATTACGCATTTGATTCAGGTTTTTATTTATTTTGCCTACCAACTTTTTTATCGAGTCGCATACGATGGCGTTAGATTGCTGGCGGTCATTTAGTAGCTCACGGCTTTTGTCACGTACGCCAACTTTTCCAAAACCACAGTTTTTCGTCCTTTCTCAGCTGGCTCAATGACAATTTATTCCTCCTTCTCTAGTTCTTGAATAGCGTTTACCTCGGCTGAGAGGATGTTTCGATGGGAATTGTAGGATACGTGAGGGATGTGAGAATTGGTTTCGTATAAACTGAAATGCTCGTAGATGGAGCTGCTTGTGACTCGAGATTACACTATAAACGGTTTCACAGAAGACGCTATTATGAGGGACAGTGCACACAGTGATTATAATTCTCTAGACTAGGAGCAAAGTCTAGTTAATTGATTTGTCAAATATGTGCAACAACGCCTAAAAGGCTTACCAAAAATATCCCAAAAGAAAATGCACGGTCGAATAAATGTGCTTAAAGAATTGTGGAAAGACAATTATCGAGGTCCAAACTCAAACGATCTACAAGAAATAACGCTTTCACATGCTTTTAGTTCAGAAATATATCACATATAGGCTGAACCGCAGATAGGTATCAGTTACCACAACGTGGGTATCTCCTGAATCAACTTCCTTGGGCTCAATCAATAACAAAAATCACAATAAATCAACTTTGTTCACGTCGTTTTTGAAGTCAGTAGTTAACACACGGAGGTTTATTTCTCATAGTTATATAAAAAAAGACCAACACAGGCCAGGTTATGTATTTTAAACCCGGGGTTTATATAACTTATCCTTACTCAAATACCTAAATAAATTTGAGAAAGCCCTTTCTATGACAGAACATCGACATTTGATAGGATTCAACCAACTAGGTCAGCTACTGATAAGAAAAACGCTTTTCTACCCCACTTTACTCTTAGTAATACTACGAATCTCAACTGTTCTATTTATTATGCTACACTCATAATAAGCCCCCAAGTTTAAATGGGGCATCTTATCAATAAGGTTAAAGACTAACTGGCAATAAACTAGAGGCAACTTATTGGTTTTTGGTTATTGGTTTCTATTGTGTTAAGCCTTTTTTGAGAATGTCGCTTCTTATGCGGTTATCACATCCACCGGATACACGTCTCCTTTGATATAGCCGGATTTGTGTTAGAGCAGCTTAAACTGGTCGTCTCTCACTTGCTTGCATGAGAGATTGCAGTCGACTGATGTTTCAGATGCGTCTGTCCGCGTTTCTTTTATCTCTAGCATTTCGCTCAGGAGTTGGACCTTCTTCTTTATTCGGGCCTCTTTTGCCTCGATCGAGATCCAACTCTCTAGGTTTCGCGATATTTCCGTCTCCAAATATGTGACGTACACGCTGTTTTCTCTCTATTATTTTCAGTTTTGTTCTTTCGCAGGCCAATTTGGCATTCAGTTATAAGGGTTCGCACTAGGCGTCGGCTGCAGCTTCTGGTCTTTTAGTGACGCTCCTCAAAATACTGTCCAACCTCAGAGAAATGCGCAGAAAGGCTAATTGTTCCCATGTAGATCCCTGTCTGAAAGGAAATTTTTCCCAGTGCCGAGCACTTCGCTCCCAAATGTCTCATGGGTCAGTTAGACCAAGTACTCCTCGTGCCGGTCGCTAAAGTAGCAGATAATACAAAAGTTTTTTTTCACGGTTATGGTAGTTGACTTGAATTCCAGTTTCGAGTATATCTACACAGCCAAATTAAATATGAAAATACAGGTGTTTGACATATATTGGGCATGCAAGAGAATTAATTCAGATCAGTTTTTACTGAATTCTATTTTCGCGCTTCATACCCAGAAATCAAATTCGTACCATCGCATTCACAACAATCTACCGCTGTTTTGTCTTTGGAAGTATGTCCTACTCTGAAAAATATATGCCATAAAATTGACGCTGTTATTTTAGTTAGTGTATTTCCAATTTTTGAATACAGTTTTCTGTGCCTTAAAAGCGCAAAAAATGTCAATTTATTCATTTCGCCAATGCTATGTTAGCTACTGATTCACTGAGAAGCGCGTTCAATAAATGCTACTAGTGTGTCATTTTTAGAAGTGCTGAATAGTCATTCAATGTACGAACTTAGTCGAGATAATGTAAAGATTTATCCACTTCTGCGAAGAACCTAAATGTTTAAGTTTCCAATCCTTTGAAAAAGATCTGAAATCCAAATGGAGTGGGATGTAGATCCGAAAACAATCTTCATCAGGTTCCTGCCGGATTCAGTAAAGGACTTTCATCTACACGAATATTTCTCAAACTTTGGCGTTATAAGATATATCCATGTGTAGGAGTGGCATGATTCCCGCCGGCGAGCGTTTATTACATTCCGTGACTTGGAATCCGTAAGGGAGGTGCTTGAGATCCAGCCACACCTGCTGAACGAGACACCAATCAACGTGTTTCTTGCCAGAATCAAACGATCTGCAGACAATGGGTAAGTTTTAGATGAATGGAGTTTAATAATATATATAAATTATCCCTAGTGCACCATGCGTTTAGATTTTCATATATTTGAACTCAATTTAATATGTCAGACGCAGTGTTTTGGCTATTTGTAGCTTACTCCCATGTTTCGGTATATAGGTTTGTATTTAATATTCTGTTCGTCTACAGAGGCATTACCTTCGGTGTCGCAGAATGCAATAGTGGAGACGGTTTCGCCGCTAGTCTGGGAAATAAAAAGGCCGACAACAGTGCACCTGAACTTGACTCCAATCATCCAAGTATCTATGTCGGTCACCTGACACCCCGAATCACCGAATCGGATCTGAAGGCCTACTTTTCTAACTTTGGCCTTGTGACAGGCGTCCAGATAATAAACGATAAGTTCACGGGTGAATCCCGGGGCTTCGGATTCGTGAGGTTTGCTGACATAGGAGCGGCTGAGAGTGTTCTGGAGAACTGTCACTTCCTCAAACAGTGTAGAGTAATTGTCAAGCCGTCGAACCGCCGTAGCAATCTTCATGACCCCAGTGTGCAACCGTAAGTCAATTTTGCTTGTCTCTGAATCTCCCCTGGCATCTAACATCGATTTGACGTTTGTAAGTGCTCACCCTTTTTGAGCTTCTAGACAGTGATTTATGTAAAAGTGCACCTTAAGTTTTTCTAAGCACTCAGTTCGAAGGTCTGAGTTTGCCAGTACAAGCGAACATGCGTGTTCTAGGAATCAATTAAGAAGAAGAAGACTCGATCGCTGGGACAAAATGGTTATTCGCCTGACGTTTTGACATCCGTCGCGGATTCATCATCAGAGACATCAGAGACCTGTTTCTCCTACTCATGTCTCTGATGATGAATCCGCGACGGATTTCGGAACGTCAGGCGAATAAAAATATTGTTCGAGCGATCGAGTCTTCTTCTGCTCAGATCTGAGTTTTCCAAGCACACTAGCGCAGACGATGCGAAGACAACAACGAAATAATTATTGTAGTAGTCTGACCAGTTGATTGCTTGGGGCTCTCGATAGGGTGGAATTCCTGTAGTCCCAAATTGCGTTCCTGATCATCAAATAGAGATTCGTTTCGAGTAATCTTGTTATCTGGTAAATTCTTCTTCTTCAATTCATCACTAACCGTTCACAAAATGCCAAAAGAAGAGCAGAATGTGAATGTTTATTACGATCATAAGAGAGGGGAGAGAGGAGAGAGGAAAAAGGGTAGAATGTAGCAATAAACATTATTGGGGCAATGGCGAGGAAAACAAAATGGGTTGATAATGATAAAGTTCACTTGGGAGGGGGGTTCTCTTGCACTACCTTCACTCCTTTAGTTGACTCTGCCACGTTCGCATCCGAAGGGGAACAAAAATCGGTACTTCAATTAACCACTCAAAGCAGCTCCTTCTCCTGAGTCACACCCAAATTCGAATGGTCGCCGTTACATTATAATCATGAACTCCGTTTAAACTGTAAGTAACTGTGCTGCATAGAAATGCCTACCATACGAGAATAATTTATCTTCCCAACTGTAAATGTGTTGATGCAAATGTTTTGTTGACATAACGAGTAGCATGTAATTTCGCATAATTGGCAGTAATGCCCCTAACCTGCCCCATCGCTATGGTGAGAGGGAAGGACGCTCACTTTTCATTTTTGAGCATCTGTATGTTGCAATATGGTAACTGTTAAAGTATCAATCCCGTAAAATAACTAGTGTAAACATTCTGGCACGATGGTCAATAGGCAAAAAGTTTATTTTCAGCAGTATGTGGACAAATGTAGTTGCTGTTCGAACACTTAAATTTTCATTCAATACATCTCGTCATCTATCTCTCATTAATATCGTTCATCCAGGACCGCTGTGGTATATTTTGATGTTTATCTGCGACGGTATCTGATTGTACGCACGACATGCACGCTAAAACTGCGATTCTGTTTATTAACGTAACTATATGCAAACCCCTTAGAACTCCATTTAGATTAAAAACGTGCTTTAAGAAAGCATAGCTTATTAATTTAGATTTAAGTTCAAAAAAAAGAAGCAACCACCTCCAAGTAGGAAGGAGTAAACACATACGATAATTCATACGGCTAGAGTAATTGCAATTCTAATTGTTTGAATATTTCCATAGATTTGGACATGACCATCCCATCAGACAGGTTGTTCCAGGATTCCAGGACACGGTTTGAGAAATACTATCTCCTCCCATCTTTTATATTTTTGGGTACACACATTTTAAACAGTGCCCACAAAATAGCGAATCGGAAGAAATGAGTACACAGGGGGGCGCAGTTTGAGGAACAAGACATACCAATAACTCGCGACAAGTTTCTTTGCAAGCACCTGTAGATACCAGGAGAGAGATTTGGGAAATTAAAATTTATTCAGTGGAAGAAGTTCTTTGGGAAATGCTAGTTTACTAGGTGAATTTTCGAAATTACAGCCCCTTTGTTCGTCTTCAGACGTAGAGAAAAGTGGATGTGCCAAAAAAACTAACAACTAACATCCAGTGTTCGTGGGAAAATCGATAATTCCGCGGGGCGTCGCGTGCGCCAGTACCCTGTAGCCATGTTTTTCATTCCGTTTGGATTGGCTCGCGTCTCGCCCACTTCTGCTTGAGGCTTCAGTATGACGACTACAAATCGATGTTTGTTTACGCATTGTGCGTCCGAGTGCATGTCTTCGGGAAATTCGAGGCCTTTCTTGTATGGACAAGGGCCAACATTGCAGGTTTTGCCCCATGCAAATTGGAGTCTAGATTCTAGCGTGTGAATGGCGACTTCGGATACGTGGTATTGCCCCTTTACCGCTCGTTGATTTTCACGTAAGCGTGTGGAGACTGATTGTCCTGTTTGTCCGCAATAAATCTTATTGCAGCCACCACAAGGGATCTTCTAAATGAAACCCTATCGTTAGGGTGTACAAGCTGATTTCGTAGAGTATCCGTCGGTTTGTGCGCTACTTTGATTTGATGCTACCTCAGGCATCTTTCAAGGAGTTCACACACATCGTTAATATACATGGAAGTTTTCGCCAAATTCTTGATTGGGCAACCTAGTTCCTCTTCTTTTAGTTTTCATTGTTGTCCTCTCATGCATCAACGCACGAGCTCTCTAGGGTAACAGTTTTTTGAGAACAACTCAGAAAGGTATTTGACTGCGGCTTGGTATAGTTCGGGGCTAGAACAATGCATTCTTGTTCGATTGATTATGGAGGTAAAATGACTCCGTTTATGAGTAACCGGGTAGTTGCTCTCGTAATACAGGATGACATCCACGTGCGCTGCTTTGCGGTAAACTGATATTTGGAATATTTCTTTAGTATTCCTTTGTACGGGGATTTCGAGAAATGGTAGTTTTTCGTCAATTTCTTTATCTAGCGTGAACGTGATGATCGGCATCGTTGAGTTTATAACATTGTCTAGTGTTTCGAGATGGTCTCTGTTAACAATGACAAATGTCTCATCGCCGTATCGTATCCAAAACTTGGGGTAAACTAGTGGCAGAGCCATTGCTTCTAATGTTTGCATTGCTTCACTTGATAATCCCGAAATGGTTGATCCCGTCGGATCTATTGATAAATTTGTTTCGCGAACGAAACATTTTTTTCCAGACAGAGATCCAAGAGTTTAAGCAGGGCAGATACAGAAAAGTCTATATTGTGTATTTTGTGCATTGCCTTACCAAATCCAATGGTATCGACAAGAATAGAGAGACGACATCAAAGGATACCATTATTTCGTCTGCGGCAATTGCAAGTCCTTGCAGTTTGTTAAGGAACTCCATAGAATTGTTGATTGATGTTTCGCTACCCTTTGTCAGGGAATGGAGTTTTCGGAATAGCCATTTCAAGATCTCACAAGTAGGTGTGTATTAGGTACGTATTAAGAGGTATGCCCATTCACAATTAAAATCTTTATAATGTTGTGCATATTTTCCGCACACTTTTGAGTAAGCTGTAATGATGTGGTGTTTGGGTTGCTAGGGTCTCCGAGCCTGAACCGCATATGCAAGATTTCCTTACAACGATTGCTGCGTGCTAAATAGTATCGCGTCTGAGTGCTTATGTCCAGATATATCTAACGTGACCTACCATTTATTGCACGCACAAACGCCATATAACACATTCGAGAGAGCATTGTTTGTCTCAACAAAAATTTTAAGAGATTAATGAAAAGGCTCCAGTTTTCAGATGATCATTGTAAGTCTGCATAGGTCGCAGATGAAAAAAATTAAATTCAGCGAAAACGGTCCACTAGATTTACACGATCTTTTGACTCACTGCCGTATATTTTGTAGGAAATTGGTGGCTGCCGACCAGAGTAGCAAATCAGTTGAAAATGAGCAGAAGATGAAAAAGCTGCTTCAGCCATTAGTACTGCGGTGAGTGTGCATTATACTTTTTGAAATTAATAACGTGATTTAAATAAAGAGTAAATTCCTTAAGCCGCCTGCCTATCAGTCAGTTCCGGTAGTCCACCTTTATTGAACAATATCATTTAGCCCAAATTAGACGTGAATGTGTATCTGGAGTTTTTCAATTTCTCACCACAGTGTCTCTTTAAGAAAATAGATTTTTTATCAGGATCTTTATGTTACATTTGATGGGTGCACAGAAAACATCCGCTGCCTGATCCTACAGAAACTGACCTAGTTCATGCCCGTTTACCAGAACGCCTGTTAATCACTCCTAAAGCAGCACGCACTAACTAAATTCAATAAGAAATACATACGTGGCTTCTTGTCAAAGCAGTAAATTAATAAACCAGAACAGGCCAGACTAGCAACTTTAAGCGCAGTGTTTCACTTAATCTTTTATTACCACCAATAACTTAAAAACGAGAATGATAAAATTAAACACAATTTAAAACATCAAGTAATTCATTAAATTAATACTGACTAAGTTCAAAGTGAGAGAGTTTTAACAGAGAGGCATTCATGTGAGCGACCACACTGACTGCCGTGACAGCGTGCAACTTGACCGTGGCCTCAAATTTCCCATCAGGTCTAATTGGTCCATATCCCTCAATAGTGATTGGCTCTTTCGGCAAAAGTAGCTTATGCAGCCCAACTCATAGATCGCTCGTCCCGGAATTTTTGTCCTGCAAAAACGGTGGTTGTAGAGTTTTGCGGGTTGGGGAAATAGGATAGGCAGAGAAGAAAATTTATAGAAGTAAGTGTAAACTGGAAAAAAATGCAGTCGAATTTGCTTCCCGCGGCTGCTGGGAGCAGGTTGTTCCGCATGTAAATTGAAGGTGTGCGTGGCCCTTCGCACCGCAGATTTTACCAATCTAACTCCAGAACGGTAATTTAGACCACAGGTTAGTTAAAATAGACGATTTCCTAACCAAAATTTCAATTTTTCGGGAAATTAAAGAAACCGGCAGTTTGATAATCGGGTTTACCCGCAATAAGTTTAGTGATAACACAGATTAGGAAAATCTACAGATATAAATTTACAACACTTATAAATACAGTAAAATAAAAATACATTTAGCATTTATTCAAGTATATTCCACTGCGTGTCCTAATTTCCCGCCCATTAAACCCCATAAACACCGTTTTTAGGAAAACATGCAGGTTGTAGGGATTAATGAGTGGGGCTACAAAAGCTACTGTTGCCGTTCTTTCTCTTTAAGTGCATGCAATAAATACACTTGGACATATTTAGCTTGCTGTTCGTGAATATAGTTATCCTGGTGCTCGATTGATTTGTCTTCCTATACCATGCTGGCTTTAGGACGACAGTCGGGCAGATCCACATTTTATGTTAGTTAAAAGTACCAGGTGCGGGTAACAGAAATAATCTCGAAAGTTAGGTTATCACATGTGTCTTAACTAAAGCGATAGATCCTCACAAGCTAAAGGAGTTAATGTGTTACGATCACTGTTGCTCCACATAGTACTGATCTGAGGGTAGCTTAGCGTTATTTTTCATTCCGTTCATATGTGTGTAAAACAGAAGTGGCAAACTGGCAGTGACCTATTGAGTTTGCAATTCAGACGAAGGCAGATGACCATGAAGCAACTCAGATTATACGTTTAGTCATTAGCACCTACGTCCAGCGCGAAGTGTAGCTAGAAGAGGACAATGCATTTGTAAGTGTCCGTTGCTTCCCGAAACGCCTCCTGTCCACAGAACAAGAGAAGGAGATTTTGTCGTAAATTCCAGAGAAATAAGTTTTAGGGAAACTTTGGAATAGGGTTACTTGTTATGCATAGTGCGCACATTTTGTTTAGCTCATTGTTGATAGTCATTATGCAGGTAAGCGGTAAGTTAAGGAAAGGTTTATTATTTACCTCAATGAAACGCTAATTGTATTAAGTGCTGAATTCCTATTTACTTTCTCGCTATCCTGTACATCTAGTTTTACGAGGCTGAAAAGTGTCGATTGGAGCCCAAAATATCGGTTTGGTATTATTATGAAAGTTGCAATTATTTTAATGATGGATGTATTTGTTTCATCAATTGTCAACTTGGTTTGGGGATAGACCGGCCCCAGAAGATAACTGCATGCTTGAAGTTGGTGTTTGTTCTAGGCAAGCATGTTCACCTTAATCAACATCCCTAATATCAACTAGAGTTTAGTGAGTGCAAAAACAAACGCACTTTTAAGGTTTAGCCACGTGTATAACCTTTTAAAAACGTCCAAATATAACTAAATACTTTTTTTCCAACAAGTAGCGTTACCTCACAACCGCTTGAAAGTGTTCATCTGTCAGTTGGTCTCCCAATTTCCATGGCCTCAATGAGCGCCTACTGATATTATCCGTATAATTTTATTTCCAAGTAAGCTATGAATAAATAGCTTAAATAGCATAAATAAGTTACTGAAGGATCAGTTTCGCTTATTCGCATGAATAAAATGCATGAAATTATTGCGAAAGCGCACGAATGCTCTTACCTTACAAACCTCAATTAAATCGTCACTGCCGATGTTGTATCAGTAATTTTGAAGCCGAAATAACAGCAAGTAGGTAGATTAAATCGGTGAATTATGCAAAACTTTGCCCTTTTTTAGGTCTCTTTTATCGAGAACATCAATTTATTTACAAAATCGACAAAATTATTGATATACACTGTTTTGTATAGAAAACTTGAAGAGGATCAAAATGCCCGAGGGCAAACGCTTGCAAAGGCGACTTCTCCAACACCGACCGCAACTGGCTCATCTGAATGGGTACGAGGTCGGGTAAAGTAAGGCCATCTCCTTTTCTACACCCACCTAAGTCTATACAACGACTACTGCTTTAAAGTGAGTAATCTATCCTAAATACACAGCCACATCCATAAATAGTCCTATTAAACGTACCACAGGGGTAAAGTAATTTAAACTCTAGCACTGCAATCTTCAGCCCACGGTTACTTAGGAGGTAAAAAGCCTTAGTAAGGCCGGAGTGGAAAGAACAGTATATTGTGTACACGGAAGAACGGAGAATACCTAGACAGCGATTTGACTTAGAGAACATACGACCAGCCAGGAGGCAAGCCGGGTCCAAGTGCCAGTTGACAGCGGTCATATCAGTGGCAGAGAAAGCAATTCACGCGTACAGGCTTGCTAATCGTCGCCTGGCTAAGGACCAGCCTCGCAGCATCTGTGATCTGCTGTTCGAAGGCGTCGAGAACCTCAGTCGTGAGATTCTAGTGGAGTTCACTTCGACGCGAGCTAGTCACCACAAGTGCATAACGCGTGCATTGCTCCTGATGCGCAAACGAGAGAACACGAGTTATGTTTACTTTGATAACGGTCACTCCAGACAAATGAAGACAGAGCTGAGCTACTGACTACCTACTATGCGTATTACCTGTTAAGGCTATTGTTTAGCTGGTATAAAAAATCACACATTGTTCGCTTAGCCCCATTAAGTTGGGGTATTTCATGATAAGCCGATAGACGTTTGCTTATAAATATTCGTGATAAGAAATGAAGAGAACGGTGGAGGGTGGAGGGTGGAGGTAGTTGATTTGAGACAGTTTGCGAGCGGGCGTGATCATGCAGTGGATAGTGCAACCAGCAATAAGAATGGCGTTCGCGATCGGTTCACAGGTTTGCATAGGTGTGCCAACTTTTCAGTTAAACGATGGTGATTTGAATGTTCTGACTTGTCATTAAGTAATTCTTCCTACGTTTCTGATGTTAAAACTTATCAGGAGCGCGAACTGTGCGTGTCACGAGGATTCCTATTGAAAGTGAGGAGTATGACAAGCCCATTTGCTTTGTCTATTTGAGGGGTTTTCCAGTCTGATAGCCTTGCATACAGGCCTAGGAAAATACATATTAAAAGACGAGCTTAAATGTCCTGAATCGATTCATTTTATGCATTGGCTGTCCCGCCTCTGAGAGGTGCTTTTCTGGGGTTGGATGCCCGTTTGTGTAAGACACCATTAACTACACGGACGATGCGCCTTAACTATGCTTCCAGTCCGACGAGTTTCGGATCTGCGCATGGGTAGACGTGGGTACGTTTCTGCTTCGGTGTATCTAGTTTGGTGTGACCGTATTGATTTGGTTTTTTCTCGTTTTTTGAATATATAAGTCCCAGAATGGCTCAGGTATCCATTGATAGAGTTGGCATT